>JAGIQG010000019.1:11010668-11180668 GCA_024679065.1 Sphyrna mokarran
CAGTAGCCCACCGCATGTGCAGAGGCTGTGACCCCCTTCTAGATATCCCATCGAGCATCCCAGCGTTATCAGAGTTTTATATATTTCAATGAGGTCCTCTCTTAATCTTCCCAGTTCCAGTGAATACAAGCCCAGTCAACTCAATCTCTCCTCATATGACAACCCTACCATCCCCAGGACTCAGTCTGCTTCAGTCCCTTCACTGAAAATATATTCTTTTTCAGATGAGGAGACTAAAACTGCACTGTTCGGTCTAAACGGGCTAACAGTCACGATCAGCTGCCTCCAGAATACTGAAATGAGGAAGGGAAGTCCATTCGTGCCACCTTTTTTTCATTCCTTTACATAAACCTGATGTATGAGTAATCCAATCCTAGCACCAATTAGGAAAATGAAAAACCCATGGGGAGGAGAACTATTTCATGAGGAGGTGTTGAATGGAATACAGAATAAGCACAGTATCCTTATCAAAGAAGACTTCCAAAGATCAGGCAATAGAAAATGCCAGATAGGAAGGTGTTTGTTGGGTGAAGGAGTGGGAGGGGTAAGACCCTTCAAAGGACACATGATATTGAACAATATGGTCCCTTCAATAAAATGAGCCCATCCCATTTGCTGAACCCAGCCATTTCACCTTTCAATTTGGCTCGTTCAACGGCTAAGAGTTTCTTTATCAGGGTATTTCAGGAGTTGTCATCATCTGGGATGAAGCTGAAAAGCCAGCACTAAAAACAAACATTTAATTTACTCATTGCAGTTATTAAATTGTATTGGGAGTTCAACAACTCCAGGTTGGCAATTCTGTGCATGATATGCAAATTTCCTTCTCATTCACTGAAGAAAAAGGTTTCCAATTGCAAAACACAACTTCATGTTGTAAAGATGCGCAGGGTGCTACTTGCACGCAATCATTTGCTTGTAGGATATTAGTCAACCACAGCAAGCTAATATAAATGCGTGAGTTCTGGAGAATCACAGTAAAACAGGTAGCTTTTGGAGTTTTCTTCCTAGTCTTTCCCGAACCCATTTCACCTTTTCCGATCTCTGCCTTGCCACCAAGTACCAACAGTGCAGATGAATAATATTGCCCTGATTTAAAGCCATTATCAGTAGGATTTTCAGACCAGGGCAGAGCTCACTCCTGGCTGGACATAACGCTGGAGAAAGAAGCTGAAAATAATGGTGAGAAGTTGATTACCAAAAAATGCTGATTTCATTGGTGGATCTTGGTGGGGGGAGTGAGAGATGTTGCTTTATGATTTGAAACTGGTTTGCTCTATGTATGCTATCTATTCCTACAATGTACAAAGCAGGGCATAGTATTATGCAGTTATCCTTCCGCTGAGCTATCCACCTGTTGGAGTTACCAGGAATTGAGGTGCTTTGTGCCAGGAACATCTAAGTAGCTTGCCTCAAAACAACTTGTGCCTTTTGTAGGGACCAACAAATATTAATCACAGTACTTCCTTACAAGCCTGATATTTTCAAGGCATGTGGGGAGAGTGGAGAGAGGGCTGGATGGTGGTGAGTAAGGGGGTATATCTACACACTTGTTCCTCCTACAAAGGTAAAGGTAATGGATCTGAGAAAAGTTGCACTGTAAGTCAATGGCACACAATGTGATGGGAACAGATTGTTTCCTGGTACATGGCATGGCATGTGGAACCTGGCATCTGAATCCAGATCCCCTTTTAAGTACACATGTAACTGGCTATCATCTTGAAAAGAGGTAACGTCATCCAGCAATTGCTTGAGAAACCAAAAGACAGCTCTTCCATTCTTGGGGATCGAACTGAAGCCCGGAACAACTTCTTTCTTCTGATGCCCTTCACGTGACTTATGGCTGCTTAACCACACAAGAATAGTGATCTGAACGATCAGAGTTATATAGAATACTTGCAGTGCAGAATGAGGCCATTCAGCCCAAGGTTCCAAGAGAGCTGCTTTTAACCAGGCTCTTTATTTGGAATCTGACAAACCTATTCCACTAATCCTCTTAACCTATATGTCTTTGGATACTAAAGGATAATTAAGCATGGCCAATCCACCAAACCTGTACATCGTTGGATGTGGGAGGAAACCAGAGGAAACCCATGCAGACATGGGGAGAAGATACAAATTTTACAACAACAGTAACCCACGGCTGGAATTGAACTGAATCAAAGTGCCATTCCATAAAATGCGGAAGACGTTCAGCCCATCATGAACCCAATAGTGGTGAGTCTCACTTTCTTCCTCTTTTCCTACAGTCTTGCAGATTTGCTTCTTTTAGAAGAAATCTAATACTCTTTTGAAAGTTACTATTGAATCCACCAATCAGCAACTAGAAATCGTAATAACTCAAGGAGCAAAAAAAAACTTTCCCTTTCTCTGGCTTTTATGCCAATTACAATATTTTAAATTTACATTCCCTCGTTTCAAATATTCCTGCCAGTAGAAAATTTCTCCCTCTCTCCTCTAACACAATCCGCCATAATTCTGTGAAGCATCTGTCCAAAACTTCCCTGCTCTCAGGAGAATAATCTTAGCTTCTCTAAGCAACAGAAATGCCTCATCTCTTGTGCCAGTCCAGTTTATCTTATCTATACCCACTCCTCCAGGTTTTGACACTTATTCCGAAGTGTAGTGCACAGAACTGGACAGAGAGGCTGAATCAGTGATTTCAAAATGTCTTCAGCGTAACTTCCTCGCTCTTGTACTTTATGCCTCTGTTTATAAAGCCGATGGTTTTCATACTTGCAACCCCTCTAATTCACTCAGTTCCGGCACTCTGCTTCAATTATGTCCTAAAGTTGAATCTCCTGAGTGGTGCAGATTGTGGAAGAATATAGAAATATAACTGTTTGAACTAGAGAGAAAAACTGGATGGTACAGTAGCACAGTGATTAGCACTGCTGCTTCACAGCTCCTGGGTTCAATTCCCGGCTTGGCTCACTGTTTGTGTGGAGTTTGCACATTCTCCTTGTGTTTGCGTAGGTTTGCTTCGGATTTCCTCCACGGCCCAAAGATATGTGGGCCAGATTGATTGGCTGTGCAAAAAATTGCCCTTGGTGTCCTGAAGTGCATAAGTTAGAGGGATTACTGGGTAAATAGGGAAATGAGGGTAGGGCTTAGGTGGGATTGTGACTGATGCAGACTTGATGGACCGAATGGCCTCTTTCTGTACTATCGGGTTTCTATGTTAAACTGGGAATAGATGTCAGCCGTGGCTTGGTTGATATCACTCTTGCCTCTACATCTAATGGCTGTGGATTCAAGACCCCCTCCAGACTTTGTGCACAGGAGTCAGTTTTGTCTCTCTGGGCAGTACAAAGCGGGTACTGCATTGCCAGATGAGGAGTGGGATTTTACGGCCTTGCTGATCTCAAAATTATAAAATCCCGCCCAAGGTCAATGGACCTTTTCATGGTCCGTCTCTCGCCTGCTCCAATTCCTGGTGCGCGGAATGGTAAAATTCCAAACGAGTGTGTCGAAAGCGTCCTAGATATTTGTAGATAAACGTGTAAGAAATGGCAACCTTTTGAAAAATAACTGGGGAGGTAGCCATAGAAGTCCTACTGTGCAGGAAGAGGCCATTTGGCCCATCAAATCTGTACTGACTCTCCATATCCCATTCAGGTGCTGCCCTCACCTTTGCCCTGCTCACTATGGCCAGTCCACTTCACCTACACATTTTTGATCATTAAGGGGCAATTTAGCATGGTCAGCCCACCTACTCCACATATCTTTGGAGTGTGAAAGGAAACCAGAGCACCTGGAGGGGAGCAACGTGCAAACTCCACACTGACACCCAAGGCTGGAATTGAACCCGGGTCCCTGGTGTTGAGGTAGCAGTGCTCACCACTGTGCCACCCTAGAAAGCATTTAACCTCAATCAACAAACGAGATCTGTACATAATCTTATAGCTGTTTGTGGGAGTTATTTTCCAGGGGCTGTGCTTTTTTGGTTGTAAAGCACTTTGGATTGTTTGCTGGTGATGAAAGGGCTTTATAGTTACGAGTATTTCTTTCAAATGTGACACTGCAAACAAAAAAAATCAAAGGTATCTTCTGAATAATACCTATGTGGATTTGTCACTACATCCCATTGGCAACTTACACTGTCCACAGCCATCATCAAACCTCTCCCAGTCTTGCAGTGGTTGCCTGTGTCCTCGACAGAGTCAGAGATTGAAGTTTGACTACTCTTTCCTCTCCTGTTGACTTGTGCCATCACTTGGCCAGACCACCAGATGGCGAACTAAATGCCAATGAGTTCAAGAAAGCAACTGTTCAGATAATGCCTTTCACAAACTATATGTCCTAAAGGAATTTATAGACGGTCAAGTACTTTGTGAAGCCTGATCACAGATGTAATGTTAAAAACATTCTGAATAGTGTTTGCACGGTGATAATGACCTGATAATGTCCCCCAATGGAGTCGACAGAGGGATTGATATTGGATAAGATACTCAGGGTGTCTTGGTCTGTTCATCCTTATTCTCTGGAATGGAAAACATTAAAGTCCACCTGAGAAAAAGAGTAAGTCCCTGTTTATTGAGTCTTCCTGAGACGCATCTTCACCAGCACAAAACAAAGTTGAGTTACACAAAAAAAAAAGCTGCAGGATCAGGGATTCAGCTCACAATTGTTTGACACGGTAAAAGAAGTGTTCTCGGCAGAGAGGGTATCTGCAGCAGGAAGAGTGTTCCCAGTTGTATACAGTTCTGGTCACCCTATTATAGAAAAGATATTATTAAATGAGAGAGTGAAGAAAAGATTTCCTAGTATGCTACCGGGACTTGATGGTTTGAGTTATAAAGAGAAGTTAGGTAGACTGGGACTTTTTTCTCTGGAACGTAGAGGGCTGAGGGGTGATCTTATAGAGGTCTAAAAAATAATGCGGGGCGTAGATCAGCTCGATAGTCAATATCCTTTCTCAAAGGTAGGTGAGCCTAAAATTAGAAGGTTAGGTTTGAGGTGAAAGGGGAGAGATGCAAAGGGGCAGTTTTTTCACACATAGGATGGCGAGTACTTGGAACAAGCTGCCAAAGGTATTTGTAAAGATGGTTACAATTTTGTCTTTTAAGAAGCATTTAGACAGTTACATGGATAAGATGGGTATGGAAGGATATGGGCCAAACACAGGCAATTGGGGGTGTGGACAAGTTGGGCCGAAGAGTCTGTTTCTGTGCTCTATGGCTCAGCAGGGAGGATATTCCCAGCAGTCAGAAGGTTATAGACAGTCAGAGTGCTACTGGCAGTGAGAGTGTTACCAGAGAGACTATTACCAGCTGTGAGTGATCCCCCTGACTGTGTTTGACATTTGTGATGTGCTGCATCAGCAGTCTAAAGCAGTCCTCTTAAGACCAGTTCCATTTTAAGTCATGTTTGCAATGATATATTGGTGATATTAGGAGGAGCTGCAGGGTTATCTGCCATCCTCACGTTCTCCTCCTGCTGGAGAAGACCTACAATGGGAAGCATTTGGAATTTGAACCCAATGGTATCAAACATGATAATAAAACTTTATCTGTTTGCTGCCTTTTGCAATGAAGAGGGATTGTGGAGGGAAATGAGGAAAATGATAGCATTGAAGTTTTGGTTTCCTCAGTGTGGTATAAACATTATAGATCTTGAACTGAATGTCATGCTTAAGTGAGTACTCAGTATGAATATTTAGAATCTATTTTCCATATTTTAATGTTTTGAATTACTGAGCCATGGATGGATTTGTATGAAAAAATCCTGAGTAGCTGGAGGTTCCCGAAGGAATTTAGCATCTTTTGCTTGAATTTGAAATGGCAGAAGGCCATGAAGAGCATACAATGGATAACAAGGTTTGCAACTTATTCTGCTACCCTGGCACTAAGCTCTGGAACTTCCTTGTAACATTTGTCTGTCTCCCTCCCTCGCTTTGTGCCTTTCAGAATCTCCAGTGAACATTCCTCACTGACTAGGCGTTTGCTCACCTATGCTTCTCAACGTCACTTGGTGCCATATTTTATCTGATGAAACTCTTGCGTGGCATCTTATTATGCTTTACTATGTTACAGTATGGACTCGACAAGAAAAACAATCAAGATAATTTTGCACAAGCAAATGACATGACTGTATTAAATAACAAACAGGGCTTGCAACCTTTTAATGATCGTTCATTACCTGATGCTCCCTATCCCTACATCCACACTTCTTGTGGGGAAATGCCTGCCCAAACTGACATTTTGAAGGAAATCCCTTCCATGACTTGTGTGCTGGGCAAATAATAGACACCAGAGAGGAAATTGCTCAAGGTGTTACATTAATGCACGTTATTTATTTTGCAATTATTTGGTCCACAAATCACAAGTGTCAATATACTAAGTAGAGGTGTGATCTTACGAAAAATGTTAAAGTGTATTTATTAGTCACAAGAAAGACTTGCCTTAACAGTGCAATGAAATTCCCCTAATCGCCACACTCCAGCACCTGTTTGGGTCAATGCATCTAACTGAGCATGTCTTTCAGAATGTTGGAGAAGACTGGAGCACCCGGAGGAAACCCATGCATTCACGGGGAGAACCAGTGCCCCAAGCCCAGAATCAAATCAGGGTCTCTGGTACTGTGAAGCAGCAGTGCTAACAACTGTGCCACCGTGAAAAAAATTCCAAGCGCTGAACAAATGAGCAAACTGGAGAGAATTGTGCCAGTTTTTGGGGGCGAGCTGTGAGTCACAATCTTAGCGCAAAATAGGATGCAATTCTCACCAATGGGAGGAGGGGGTGGGGCTCACTAGGGGAAGCTGACTGAGTTCTTGGGGTGACCTTGCAAAACGGGGCCAGTACAATCGGGAGACAAGAAAACAGGCATGTTTTTCATTTTCTCCCCTCTTGTCCAATCTTACCACCTCAAAGTCATGCGGGGTGAGATTGTGCCCTCTGACTTTGTATTCCTGTGCCTCCCCACTGTGTCCTATTGGTAGTTGATACAAAAGTTAAGGCCGTTTTAAATGAACTGTTCACTCATAACTTTTACTAGTAATGAATCTGTTGCCTATGCAGCTGTAAGTTTCCAGTGCAATGCCAGAACTTAGGATATTCAACAATTGGACTGCAGTAGCTGATAAGCAAAGGTATATATTTAAAAAAAACCCTTCAGAGAGCCAATGCCCAACTAGTGTACTACTACTTGTTATATCTCAGACTCTTTGAAGTGCTTAGCACTCACACAGAACACCTGGAAAATCAATTGGACTTTCAACAATGTTATGGAATTCCATACAGACCCTGTGAAATAGCTATTTGTGGAGAGGCTAAGTATTGCACAGAGTTATCTTGTATTATTGCCAGCCTCCCTAATATTTATAGAGTAGTCAGCTTGATTAGGCCTGAATTAAGTACATGAATTCCTGACTTCAAACACAAGCTGGAAGACACGGGTCTGTTATTTCTTCCCAAAATGAACTCTTTACGTCAAGGAGACGTGCTGAGGAGATCTGCTGGTTTATCATTAAAGGATTTGACATTAAATTTTAATTTAAATGTAACCTCTTCACAGGTGTAGACTGCTTGGATTTTACTGAAGGAGAGAATTTGCATTCATGTAGTGCTTATCATGCCCTCAGAACATCTCAAAGTTGTTTTTTATGGCTTAATAAGTACTTTGAAAGTGAAATCATTTTCATTCCTTTGTGCGACATGGATATCGCTGGCTGGTCAGCATTTATTGCCCATAGGTAGTGGCCCAAGGACAGTTGGGAGTCGCCCACATTGCTGTGGCTCTGGAGTCACATGTAGGTCAGACCAGGTAAGGACAGCAGACTTCCTTCCCTAAAGGACATTAGTGAACCAGATGAGTTTTTTCGACAATGATTTCAGATTCTTAATTCCTGATATCTTTTATTGAATTCAAATTCCACCATCTGCCGTGGCGACATTCAAATCCAGGTCCCCAGAACATTAGCTGAGTTTCTGGATTAACAGCCTAGCACAAATACTACTGGGCCATCACCTCCCCATTAAACTCCCCATGATGCATGGAATGTGAACTTGCATACAGGAAAATTCCACAGATTAACAGTGAGATACCGATCAGATTATGTGGGCAGCATTTTCTGGTTCCCTTAGTCCCAGAAATGGAAATCTGTGCC
The DNA here is from genome assembly GCA_024679065.1 of Sphyrna mokarran. Taxonomy (NCBI): domain Eukaryota; kingdom Metazoa; phylum Chordata; class Chondrichthyes; order Carcharhiniformes; family Carcharhinidae; genus Sphyrna; species Sphyrna mokarran. Next base: position 11,018,776 of record JAGIQG010000019.1, read on the forward strand.
AGAGGCAAATGAACCTTTTGGTTTGTCCATCCTATTTACTGCCTTGCCTGCAACGACTCCCTTGGTGAGTGGTCCTGGAAGATTTCTGTCTTTGTGATATTGGTTGAGAGCTCAAATTGGCCAAGACACCAGAGGGAAAGTCTTTGGTTTATCTTCTAGTCGAGCCCTGGGATTACTTAAACAACAAAATCATTAATCAAAGAAAGATTTGCCTACTACTTTGGTGCGAGTTGCTGTATCTCTCATAATAAGAACAATTCAAAATAACGGCAGTGCTGGAAACTGAAACCACTTAATTGCAGTCAGAAGTGAAACTACAAACCTTGAGTGTTTATGTCAGTTACAGCGGGTTGGGTGAGGAAGAGGCATTCTGAGGTCCCATCGAGTGGCTGGCCTTTCCTCCATATGACAGAAAGTACGTGCGCACAGATACCAAGAGGAATTTGGATGGTGATCATGTGAGGAACCTCCATAGTCAAATAATACCATTACATTCATGTGTGAAGATTAACCACATCAGCTTGGGACCAAAAGGTTAGGACCTATACACTTGCTATGTATAAATATATTTATTGTGTCCAAATACACTTCTTGCATGTGCTCCACATTAGAATTAGTATACTAATCCAAGCTATATCTCCAGGACCTGAGCACATATCATTCAGAAAGTGTTAGATTGCCTAAGCATCACCCTTTGGCCAACGTTTTTAAAGTAATTCCATGTCTGGTTGGATTCAAGCTCATCATCAGAGTTTTACCATTCTGCCTGCCACAGGAATCAGAGCAGCCAGAGACAGTCAACAGGAAGATCTGTTGACCATGGGTGAGATTTTATGTTTTCAGGATGAGCGAGGTTGTAAAATCCCACCCTATTTCTATTTGCAGCTCAATTGGAATCCTGGCTAACATTCCCCACCCCACCCCTCCAAGTAAAAGCTAGCTGCCCAGACATCTGTCAGATCTTTGTGTATAATACACAGTATTTACAAATGCACCGTGCTCCACATTAAATTGAAATATTGGCTAAAGTTTCCATGGGATATCCAGAAAAAGTATTCTGGTATTTTCAAAACCAAGTTATTAGAATGTTATGGGCTAATAGAATGACTCTATTTTAAATGTTCACTAGTGATGCCAAGGCCTATAAGCCTTTTGACCAAGTGCTGGAAAATGGGATTTGAATAGTTGGGTGATTTGCCTTTGACTAGAGAGAATTGATGGGCCAAAGAGCCTTTTTCATACTGTAGAATTCTATGGCTAAACCTTGCCAAAAATGACAGTGAGCCAGTGTGTTTCTCTCCAAGGAAACCTGTTGGTTTTTTCTCTCTATTTTGTGTCATTCAGCAAAAGAAAACTCAAGGGTGCATGTTTCATACCACCATATGGGGGTTGAGAGGGGCAGTGTAATGTAATGTGGTCTTACACGTACACTAACATCACAAAAGTGTGCTCTGATCATAATCTGTATAAACCTTCTCCCCAGTCCATGATAGAGGTCTGAGTCTCTCCATTAATTGGAATCAGTCCTATCAGCCCCCCACACTCTCAGCAAGTCTCCACCTTCACCCCCAACCTTCCCACCCACTGCAACAGCCTTCAGCAGCATCCCCAGCTCCTCATTCATTCCTGGCCACCACCATATCTAAATAAATTGCCTGTTCCCCCATGAGGTTCCTACTGGGGTCCATCTCTTGGCAGTGGCACTGCCAAGTTGGCATGGACCCAGGGAACATTGCCAGGGTACTGCCTAGCCATGTTCCCCTCCCTTGGAGGCCATTACGTTACACCTCTGGCGAGACCCCACAACCCGTTAGCAAGGGGAGGGGTTTTCAAAATCTGGTAAGGCGGCAAGTTAATAACATTTAAAAATAGGAATGTGAAGCAGGTTAATGCCAAGATGGACATGAACCTGATGTCGCTGGTGAGGATGGGTAACGTGTTCTTGTTGATGAGAACCACAACTTCCAGATCTTGAGGCTGTATTGATAATCACGTGGAGGTGTACGCAGGCTCAAGATAGCCCCCCATGATTCTAATGCGATGAGTGGTGTGGGTCCTGATGTACCAGTGGCACTGGTGGTCATATACTCGAGATGATGCACAGCAAGTATCACTCAGGATGGCACTGTTAGGAGCATTGGCTGTGCTAATTTCTCCCTCCGTGTACCCAAACAGGTGCGGGACTGTGGCTTCTAGGAGATTTTCACAGCAACTTCATTGTAGTGTTAATGTAAGCCTACTAATAAAAACTTAAAAGGTGAGATACGCCTCCTCAGTATATCATGTACAGAATGCAGATGAACCAGTTTATAGGAACTTCCTGTTCCAGGCTACAAGTCTCTACATAAGTTACGTTTTGCATCCAGTGTTTGAAACATTTCTTCCATCCTTTAACATATCTGAGTCCTTGCTTAAGTAACGAGTTTAAAACAAATTAAATTCTTAATGTTCCATTGTAAAATTTTGCTTCTTGGGCATGTTTGATTGGTTGGATGAGGTTTCTGTAGATGCAGTACCCCAGGGACATCGATTTTTTTTCTCTCTTTTGGCCCTTTCTCTGTTTAATCCACGCTGGTGCTGCTTTTTCCCCCACATACTAATTACTCGGTACAGCTGCAGAACATCAGCGTGCAGGGTGCCAAGGTCCACACAGTGGCCAATTTAAGAGAAAACTAAACCCGGTGACATTTTAAAAACACGGCTCCTGTTTAAATGGGGAAACAGTTAGCCTTGGCGAATGAAACTGGCAGAGGCCAAGTGTGTGTGTGTGTGTGTGTGTGTGCGAAATTTGGGACATCCCTCGCTCACATTCCGACGCTAATTGAATTCTTGGCGGAATTTCACTTGGAGGGTGGGTGGGGGCTTCACATTGGAAGGAAAAGTTGCATTTTTGCTCTCCCTACCATTAATTTGGGACTGAACGAGGCACGGGTGCTTCCCCGGACTTGCAAACCTCATTTCAGCCGAGTAGATTCAAAGCACACGCTGCCCGTATTGATGTGACAGGTGGGCTGCACCACAAGACAGCAGTCTCAGAAAAGTTGACTCTCATTAGACCCGCAGAGTCCTGCAGTCAGTTTGTGATGCCTGAGAAACATTAATCGCATCTGTTTACCACTGGGTGGGGAGGAGGGGTGGGAAAAAAAAAACATCTGCATTCTTCTTTCGCGAGCTAATACTCTTGACTTCTGCCCAAAAAAATATCAGCATGCCTGCTTCCTCCCTCAGTATTTGCCACTGTTCAGCTGCAGGGGGCTGCACCCTCTTCTAATTAACTCGAATGGAGAGAGAGAGACGGAGCAAATGCAAGCCTCGCGTTTGGCGAACCAATTATTTTGAAGGGTATTAAGTCATCAGATTTACTTTTATCTTGATTGCATTGTGGAAATGGTGCATAATTAATGGTGGGAGCTTATTAGGAAAATGATTAGGCAAATTACACAGGTGTCGGATGCATTTTTTATGATAAATTTGCTAGAACAATCCTGCAATTCCATCTGTTCAGCTGGTTATCAGAATGTCAGCCTGGAAGAATTAATGGAGCAGAGTCACAAACTTAAAAGGGGAGCCGGGGGTGGGGGGTGGTCTCCGGGAACTGAACCTAGCCTGTGAGCTGAGTGGGTGGATGTGGGACCCACATCATTCTGGCTAGCTGAAGAGAAACTGGGGCTCAAAATATCCCATATTCAAAGTGCGCAACACTAACTGTTTTTGTTATTTTTCCCTGTTCCAAACACTCAAAATAAATGACAAAATGTTAAATTAATGCCATCGGAAACTGAAATTAACGCTTATTATTTTAAATAATCAATTTCCCAATTTTTCACGTCCTGCGTTGACTAGGCTAGAGAGGTGGTGCACAATATGCATATAGTCTCAACCCACACTGTTATTATGATTTGGTAGAAATAGGGTAATAATTATAGAGTATAAATGCTTCTTGAATCACAGTGTGTGCTCACTGAGTGGAGTATGCTGATTAGATTTCAGGCAACTCATTGTGTATTAATGGTAATGAAGAGAAGAGGGAGACAATTGCTTAAATGGGGGATTGACAAGTGACAATGATTAATGGTGTTTTTGTTTATTGATCTGGCTCGGTGCCAAAGGTACGAAGGCTGAATTTCGCAAACACTCTCTGCTGATAATACAGCGATAGAACAGGTGCACGCCTGGCCTTGTCATAGATGAGAGTATTTGAGGAAGTGAAGTCTTTCCATGTCTAACAATTCTACTTCATGGTAATTTGTTAAATGTAGTGAACTTTGCATCCTGGAACCGTTATTTGAAGCACACACGACTCAAAATATGTCCTGTTCCAGTTTCTGAAGAAATTGCCATCCCGTGAATTATTGGGATTATTTGATATCAAACCGATATCAAATGTTTTATCACAGAAGCAAAGCATAGGGATCCGAAATAAAAAAAATAGAGAATGCTGGAAATACTCAGGTCAAAGCAGCATCTGTGGAAAGAGAAATAGAGTTTAGCTCTTATATTTGATTTATTATTGTGTTGGGATACCTTGTATTGTTTCTTGCGAGCTTTACAGACAAAGCATAGAGTACGTGGGGAGAAGGAACGGAGAGAGTGCAGAATGTTAATGTTTCTATCGTAGCTAGGGTGCAGAGAAAGATCAACTTAATACAAAGTAGTTTCCATTTAAAAGTCTGATGACAGCAGAAAAAAAGCTGTTCTTGAGTTAGTAAGTGATATCAGGTTTTTGTAAGTTTTTCCTGATGGAAGAATTTGGAAGAGAGAATGTCTAGTGTGTGTGTGTGAGGTCCTTAATTATTCTGGCTACTTTCCCGAGGCAGTGGGAAGTGTAGATGGAGTCAATGGATGGGAGGCTGGTTTGTGTGATGGACTGGGCTACCTTCACACTACATAATTACGTTTGTAGTTTTATGTGGTGTTATGCCAATAGAGTTACAAAGGTAACACTTTTTTTGAAACTGTATTTTCTGAAATGGATCTTGATGAACTTAAAAAAAATTGCTACCAAAGGGAATTTGTAATTTCAACAGAGAACAAGCTTTTTGGAAAGATTCAGATTGGATTACAATGGAATGGGGTCCCTCCCTTGAACGGATATGCCTAAAGAGCATCCCTGTGTGGAATTCCACAATGATGTTTGCCAAGCTGATGCAGAAACACAAATTCAATAGACTCCACGGATCTATGATTTCTAGTTTGTCATTTAAAAAAAACTCATTTGATGGGATGTGGACATCACTAGCATTTATTACCATCCCTATTTTCCCTTGATAAGGTGATGTCAAGCTGCCTTCTTGAACCTTTGTAGTCCCTGAAGTGTAGATACACCCGCAGTGCTGTTACAGAAGGGGTTCTCGAATTTTCATCCAATGGCAGTGAAGGTACGACGATATATTTTGAAGTCAGGATGGTGAGTGACTTGGAGGGGAATTTGCAGCTGGTGGTGTTACCCCAGGTGTCCGCTGTTCTTGTCCTTCTAGATAGGTTTGGAAGGTGCTGCCTAAGAGACCTTGATAAATTTCTGCAGATGATAGATGATACACATGTCTGCCATTGTCCTTTGGTGGAGGGAATGAATGGTAACCCTTCCACAAACAATCAAACAGGCAACTTTGTCCTTGATGATGTCCAGCTTCCTGAGTGTGGTTGAAGTTATACTCATTCAGGCAAGTAGTCCATCCCACTTGTAGATGGTGGATAGGCTTTGAGGAGCCAGGAGATGAGTTACTAGCTACAGGATTCCCAGCGTTTGACCACAGTATTTATATATATATATAGTTCAGTTTAATTTTTGGGCAATGGTAACCTCCAGACTGTTTACAGTGATAGTGCTCCTTTGTTATACTATCGAGACCAGTCATCCACAAGAGAGGAGTGGGAAATTACCATGTCTTTCATTGACTATCAATAGCCTTTGATCATGCGACTATAACTATTGCTCCCCTATGGAAAGATCACCATTTGCTTGCTATTGTATATTGATGGCCATTAATCACATGAGTGAAAGTGTTCTATGAAACTGAAAATATTTTATTGTGAGACTCTGCCTGCTCAAGTGCAGTCTGCAGACCAATATCATCAATATCACCACTGCAGAGAAAGGCTATGACACCTTGCCTTTCAATTAAAGACAGCAAAGCAGCACAGTGGTTAGCACCGCTGCCTCACAATGCCAGGGACCCGGGTTCGATTCCCGGCTTGGGTCACCGTCAGTGTGGAGTTTGCACATTCTCCCCGTGTCTCTGTGGGTTTCCTCCAGGTGCTCTGTTTTCCTCCCACGGTCTGAAAGATGTGCTGGTTTGTTGCATTGGCCATGCTAAGTTCTCCTTTCATGTACATGCAGAGTGTGGCGACTAGTGGGTTTTCACAGTGACTTCATTGCAGTGTTAATTTAAGCCTACTTGTGACACTAATAAATAAACTTAAAAAAAAATCTGAAACGTCTTTGAAAAACCTCCTGCAACTTATTCCCGAAAAGCTCCGAGTTCACCTGTCAGGAAATTAGACCTCTGGTTATGAGAGCCACTAGCGCCTGTTGGAATGTCCTACTGGGCATTCCTTACCTCAAAGGAAGCCTGCAGTTAACCTGGACTTGACCCCAGGCAACCAAACTTACCTGAACTTCAACTGCAGAGTGGGGAGAGCTCTCTCCTTTACTAGGTTGTTAAAAACACATGTACTGCTCACGATTCTGTGTGGCCTTGATGCTTGGTGAGTTGCATTGCTGTCTCTATTTGTATCTGTCTAGGCTGCTTGTCCTGTGATTGACATAACGTAGACTCACCAGGATGAGTGCACAAATACGCACTCCCAGCTTAAATCCAGGAAAAATCTGCCGCTGGTGACTTTAAGTTGACAGCACAGGGATCTGGGAATACACATTTCAGCCTTTTCTTTTTCGCTTTAAGAATATTTTTATTGCAAGTTTTTATTTTGCCAGAAATGCAACAAATCTTCCAACATCATTCCACATAAATATATAAATTATTCCAATTATTCACCTTTGCTATCACTGTAGTCTGCATCTCCTCTTGTACTGATAAAAAATGGATATCAGAGTGGGGGAACCCCAGGACAATAGGATAGAATCATGAGTGCGTGACCCCCACATGCACATCCTCTCCCTCATAGACAAGGCTCAAAATATACAGAACCCCTGATGGGGTAATGTCCAAGAGCATCATATGGCATTCCATGATACTTTGGTACTGCCCAATGCATGATGGACAGTGCCAAGGTCCCCCTTGGGCATTGCCATTTTGCTCCTTGGGCAGTGCCAGGGAGGTCCAGGCTGGCACTCAGTTGGCAATGCCCAGGGGGCATCCCCCTTACTGCTGACTCTCTGGATGGCTTCCCTTGACCCAGTGCGGGTTGGGCCTTCAGCTCCCTGCCAATGGGGAACTGCTGTACCCCTTGCTGGAATGACGATTGGGAGAGGCCAGTGAGCCCTGGGATTTCAGCCTCAGCCTGGCTAATGAGATTTAGATAATTTATGAGAATTTAGATATCGCGCCAATTTCTGGCATGTAGCTGATAGCGCCGGTAATACGGTGCCTGGAGGCTCATGGAGGTCGTGGCACTCAGCAGGGAGCCCAGTACACAGCGTCCAGTTGAATCTCCCAGCCCGCTGCACTGCAAGAATTGCAGCTGATTTGAAAAATCAGGATTCAAATCTCAAGAGCACAAAGTTAAGGACTAATGATGGATTAAATAACCATCCACAAGAGTTAGAAAAGGCTGAAGCCATGATAGGATCATCAAGAAACATCCAGGATCAATCTAGAATTTCACCAAAGCCTCTAAACCTCCCCAATGTCATCATCCTGAAGCCCCGGCAAAGAAAAGCCGAGACTCCGGTGGGTAAAGACCCATGCCACCAACCGCTCCCAACCCTTCCTGACGAACACAAAGGATAAAATAATGCCAGACCACTGGTTGGAGGCTTTGACTGGCCCCAAGTCTGTCAGACCAATTCAATTTGCTTCATCAAATCCAGCCTTCAAATCGAGATTGTGAAAATGTGGCAATTAATTCTCTAATTCAGCTGGGAATTCATTCCCAGTTCCCCTCAGGAGACCGGGCTTATGGATATTCCCTCTCCAGCCCCATCTCCCCAAGTCAGCCAGGGTATACAACACACCGTGCAGCAGAGATTTCCAAAAACTGAGGGTTCTTCACTGAGAAAACTTCCATCTCTACTGATTCTTTTCCTCCCCTTCACCCTCCCCCTCTTTATCCATGCTCTTCATCAAAAAGAGCATCAGAAATTGGTGCCAAGGAGACAGACCATTGTCCACAACTTCCCCCATAACGTCAGCCACTATGTTGAAGCTGATAGCATCACTAAGGTATAGGCCCACTCGCCAACCAAACCTCCACAGTGAACAGGGCCCCAGCCTGGCCATCTCCATTTGTTTCGATCAAACAAGGATTTTCTTGAGTTAACTTGGATCCCCTTTGTCAAAAGCTAGCCAGGATCTATCAGGGTCAGAGCAACGATTATACACATTAGTATTGGATAATCATGAACTGGGCATCAGAATGAAAAACAAATGAATAGATGAGCAGCACCAGGCCTCACAAAAACGCAGCCTCTCTGGTGATACTTTATGTGATTGCACCCCCCCCTTCCCCCGGCATCATCCTTTTCAAAACAAAACCACACTGATTATAGACAGATGAAAAGAGGATTTGCGGCTTTCAATTTATCCCCCTTCCTTGACTATAACATCCACAGTGCTGTCTGACCTGCTGAGTATTTCCAGCAATCACAAATCCACTTTGACTGCAATTTTACCATCGTGCCCACCACGAGAATCAGTGCGGGAGAGTGGCAGACCATAGAAAGGACCTCAGGTGGGATTTTATGGGACTTTGTTTTGCACAGTGAATGCTTAAAGACCCCAGTGTTGCTTTGCCTGTTGGAGAACAGAATTTTATCCATTTAGCACTTAACAACAAAATAACGCAGTCTTTCTCTGGGGTACGACAGGGGACAACTTTAACATTTAGCACCTCTGTCACCAGTTGTGTGGGACTACAGCCATTCTTTAACCCAGCGGTGTAATTGCAGAGGTGCAATCCAGAGTTCTCATCTGTTACAATAGGACAATAGATATTGGTTTCTGTAGACTTTGGTTTTTGTTTTGTACTTAATCAAGGGTGGGTATTTTGAGAAATGTTTATTTCTCTTGAGTCTTGGCTCATCCTATTTGCATACCAGCAGGTGTACAATCTGTCCTGAACCCAAAACAATCAGGCAACCTTTAAAGTGTGACTTAAAGTTCTTAAAATTTCCTTGTTAAAAAAAAAAATTCCTTGCTATATTTAAAAGTGATAACTAGGCACAGTTTGATTAATGCAGCTGAAATTGCGTTTTTCATAAAATACAAACACTTTTAATCATAGTCCCAATCTACCACCTGGCAGTAAGCGAATTTTAAATATAGTTTTAAAATGCTTTCACAGGGATCACTGGCTGGGCCAGTATCTGCTGTCCAGCCCCAGTAACTGTCCTTGAGAGGTTGTGATCAGCCACTTTCTTGAACTGCTATGCATCATTTGGTGTAGGTACATCCACAGTACTATTAGGGAGTCCTGTGGTTTTGACCCAGCGACGGTGTAGGAAACTCGGTCTGAATCAGGGTGACGAATGGCTTGAAGGGGATTTGTGGGTGGTGGTGTTTCCATGTGTCTTGACCTTTTAGAGCTTATAATAATCAAAGATGCTGTTGAAAGAAGCTTAGTGATTTTCCTGCACTGCATCTTGTAGATGTGCACACTGCTACCATTATTCTTTCAGTGGTGGAGAGAGTGAATGTTTAGCCTGATGGATGGAGTGCCAGACAAATACGATGCTTTGTTCTGGATGATGTTGAACTTCTAGAGCATTGTTAAAGTTTGTTAGTGTCACAAGTAGGCTAACACTAACACTGTGAAAATCCCCTGGTCACCACACTCTGGCACCTGTTTAGCTCAGTGCACCTAACCAGCACGTCTTTCAGATTGTGGGAGGAAACCGGAGCACCTGGAGGAAACCCAAACATACACAAGGAGAACATGCAAACTCGACATAGACAGTGACCCAAGCTGGGAATCGAACATGGATCCTTGGCACTGTGAGGAAGTATTATACCACCTTGCAGCCTTATGGAACTGCACTAATCCAGGCAAGTGGAGAATATTCCATCATACTCCTGATTTGAATCTTCGAGATGGCGGACCGGTTTTGGAGAGTAAGTTACTTTCTATAGAATTCCCAGTAAATACATTCAACAGCTTTGAAAACATTCCTGTAGTGTCTTTACATCCAAATAAACCAACTTAATGTTTGGACCCTCCTTGGAGGTCCATGAACAAGTGCAATGAATGAAAACTCCCAATGGTGATTCATTGCTCCTGAAGGGAATAGTTAGTTTTGTATACAGGACAGTTTTTAACGTGTTCTCTTCCACTATCCTTTGCATTGATTTGGCTGATTTTGAACAATTGAGACTAAGAGAACAAAAATGTGACAGTGAACAAATTATTGGGAATACTCCTGTTCTCCAGCTGCCTAATCTTGAGGTTTTGATGGCTGGTTCGAAAAATATTCGGAGCTAAATTTGAAATGTTTGTGAATTGGGTTGAGGATCGTATATCAGACCTCTGTTGTCATCAGCCATTATAAACGTGATAAAAATCAATTCTTGAAAAGTTAGCTTTTCCATGTGGGACTGGTTTTAGAATTTCCTCTGAGTCTAAAAGACCCTGGCCAGAAGTTTACATGTTTGGATGGAAGGGGAAGGACTGGATCTAGAAATGTGTAAATTCTTGTGAGAAGATGTCAGGGGGTTTCTTGATGTCACTGTGTGGTTTTGAGTCTGGGGCACAGGATTGGATGTGTGCCTGTCAACAATTGAAGGGCCAGTTAAAGCCGTTAGAAAAGCAATTGGGAGTGAATTTATGGTACCTGTGTGATTTTTTTTTTAGCTTGTTATATGGGCAAAAAGGTGGTCCCCACTCTGTTTTTTGCATTTCCTCATCTAAAGACAGCAGCAGTTCAATTGTGATGGAGTTCCTAGGCATCTGAGTTTAGGGTATTGCTTAGTGGTGGCACAGTGGTCAGCACTGCTGTTTCACGTCGCCAGGGATCTGGATTCGATTCGTGGCTTGGGTCACTGTCTGTGCAGAGTTTGTACATTCTCTCTGTGTCTGCATGGGTTTCCTCTGGGTACTCTGGTTTCCTCCCACAGTCTGAACGATATGCTTGGTCTTGCTAAATTCTCCCTCAGTGTACGCGAACAGAAGCCAGAGTGTGGCAACTAGGGAATTTTTACAGTAATTTCATTGCATTATTATAAGCTTACTTGTAACACTAATAAATACACTTAATATTTAAGCAGGGGCTTTCAGCATTTCAGGACTTCCCTGGAAGGCTTTCCTGAGCTTGTGCAAGACACTACTCCTCTGCATCTGCTTTAATGAGGATAGTCTATGCTGATGGCGGGACTGTCGCTGTAGAGGAAGAGGGGCAAGAGGGAGAGACAGCGTGGTGAGTGCAGGGAGCATTTCAGATAGAGGCACAGGTTCACTTAATGCAGGGCCAGCATGGAGGCCATGTGGGAGGGGGCACCAAAGACCCAACTACCCAGGGGCTCGAGTATACAGCCAGCGCACCAACTACCTGCAAGTGTCTGACAACAGGAGCCTTCACCTCTTCGGGATTACAGTCACTTCCACTTGCAAAATGAAAGATCCTGGAATTGCCTTCAAATACGTGGGGGATTGCCCCATACTGGTGGCATTGAAGGCTACAGTGGCAATCTCACAAACTGCTGCACAGAATCGTGTCAGGCTAGTCACTAGTGCCCTTTTCAAACACACCTACACTTTCATCAACTACTACACAGGCGGGAGTAGTCGAGCACAGAGAGCACGAGGGTTTGTGGCGATGTCTGAGTTTCCCCACGTTAAGGATGCTGTAGACTGCATGCATGAGGCTATCAGGACATCAGCTGGAGCTTTCGTTAATAGGGATGGGTAGCACCTGATGAATGTGCAGATTGTCTGTGGTCACAGGACACAGGTTCTACAAGTACCCCTTATCCTGCGGGCTCACGTGTTCGGTACATCCTGCAACACTCTCAGGTACCAACGCTGTTTGTGGCTCCTGCAAAACTGGATGGATTGCTCCTAGGTAGCCCTTGAAGAGGTGGCTAATGACCGTGCTCCATCACTGAGACCAAGGACAGATATGTCGTCCCCGTGCCCTTGCTGCCCCTGTCTTCTTCACCCACTGGCAGTGGAATTATTGGCAGCCCCCTCACGTTGCTATCCTGGTGACCTTGGTGGACATCCCCGTGGACCTTGGTGTCTGAGCTGGCCCCAGCTGAGAAGAGAATCCAGTCTTTACCTGGGCACTCCTCAGATATCACACTATCATCAGGTACAGCGCTCACTGGGGCGGAGGAGATGCCGCCATTGTCTAGGGCACCTTGAAATGAACACAGATGACAGACAGCTCACCTACCAGCGTGAGGTGATTTGCATCTCCCTGCTCACGACTGTTGGACCAGCATTAGCAGCGAGACTGGGAGCCTCATCCATCTCTCACACTGGTAGTGACCTTCAGAGGTCACAGCCAGCGTCCTGACTTGCAGGTCTGAGCCTGACCTCTGGAATCCCTGAGTGAAACTCTGAAGCATCCTCATCACAAGATTCACTGCTCTCTCAATAGAAGATGCTGCGTGCTTAGGATCAACGCAATGCTCGTCTTCCAAATGGACTCCTCAGTATCAGACCATTTGAATATAATCCCTCATGGACCTCTGCCTGATCCTTCTGGACTCACAGTCACTCCCACCTGATAGACATCTCCAGACCTGCCTGAGGTTCAGCCTGATCCTGGTCTCCAGCAGTTCTGTAATTAATGTATCTGTGGAGTCCCTAGTTTTTATTTATTTGTGACATATGTAAACACAAACATGTGATTGTCTGCAATTTTAAACTGAGGAAATAATTCAGATGCTGCCCATGCTACTTTTTAAACAAACAATGACCACAGCTGATAGAGAATATGATTTCAGATCAATGAAAAATTTTAACTGAATGTGTCAATGCTGAACTCAGACCATTTGACATGCACCTTTTATGGGGTCAGTCTGCTATATCACATCAATCGGTTTCATACAATTAAATGCTTGGAATTCATAAAGGTTTGGATAATAGTTGCAATTTTAAAAGTAGTCATTTCTCTGTCATTTCTCACTGTGGGCTGGATGTTTCAATGCATTAGAATAATGACAACAACAACTGGAATTTGTCTGCTGTCCTTAATACAGTAAAATATTCCAAGGTACTTCACAGGAACGTTATGAAGCAAGATTTAACCTTGGATGTGAAGGGAAATGTTAAACATAATCTTAACAAAGGGATTCTAACTGTCAAATGAATGGGAACATGGCAGACAATTGGGCCAAATTATTAGACAAACTCCCAGATGTAATCATATACTACATAAGAAAAAAAAGAGCCCAGATGTGGTTCTCGCCAGTAGCAGGAGTGGACAGAACCTATTTTTATCAGGAAGCTGGCTGTTGAGCTCAAGGGGTGCCATTGTACAGGCATTCTGATCCCCCAGATGTCTCCTAACTTTATCAGTACGAACATGGTCCACCCCCTTTCCTCTACACCCACACTGATCACTGCACCAGGCACTGCTATTCCCCCCACCCTCCCTGCTTGATTGGCTTGATCAAAGATGTAAGCTTTAAGGAGTGCCTTAAAAGAGAATCCCCTTGGACTTAACAATAACTGAAGTTCAGCATGATCCTGGTCTCCAGCAATGGATGAATGGATATCGCTTGACAGTCATTAGGCAGGAATATTCCCTTCCTGTCAGGGAACACTTCAGCAGTCGTGGACGTTCAGCCTCTGATCTTCGGATAAGCGTTCTCTAAGGCTGCCTTCAATGCACACAACAGCGAAGAATTGCCGAGCAGAAACTGATATCCAAGTTCCACACACACAAGGACAGATTCAACCGGGATCTTGGGTTCTTGTTATGCTATCTGTAACCCCCATGATTTGCCTGGGCTTGCAAAGTCTCACTAACTGTCTTGGCTTGAGTTAATTCACACCTCTTTAACCTTTGCTTAACACTCTCTCTACTCGCATAGACTGTACTTGTAAAGACTTGATTACTTGTTAACTTGCATTCCGACTATTATTTTGCAATTGTGTCTCTGTCTATATATGCCTTGTTTGTGAACCCAGCTCTTCACTCACCTGATTAAAGACACTCCGAAAGCTCATGCTACCAAATAAACCTATTGGATTTTAACTAGTGTTGTGAAACTATTTACTCTGCCTACCCCAATCCAACACTGGCATCTCCACATCCTAAAAGAGAAAGAAGTGATGTGATAGATCAAATGTGACTTGATGAAATTTTAACCTAAAGGCTTTATTGCCAATAGAGTAGATACAGAAATGACAAGATAAGATTAGACTACAAATGCTCCTCTGGACTCCTGGGCCCCAACTGCGAGACCCTCCTCAACCCGTGTCCATCCTGCCCCCCCCCCCGCCCCTGCCGATTTGGCTCAGCTTCGCACTGGGGAGATCCTCAGGATCCTCGCCAATCATGTGGCCCTTGCAAACTGCCCCCCCAAGCCCCCTTCGTGGGCCACATAACGACACCCCCTCCCCCTAAAATCAGAAACACTCGAAGAGGAAACAAAGGATACGGTTTTTAGGCACTCAGCAGGGTTTTTCACAAAAATGCATATCCAGGAAAACCTCTTGAAAACTCATCAAAGTTTCAAACGGTCCAGAGTTTTCCTGGTTTTGTCAGAGCGCTTCAGTTTGGTGGTAGATCCGTTTGCGTTTAAAGGGACAAACGGTACAGATGAGAACAACTAGCTCATCAATCCTGGACCCAGTGGGTGTGCAGTGGTTTCAAACTCCTGAATCTTCTCCTCCATGGGTCGCCCAGGCCTCACATTCTCCACCAAAATTCCAGGAGCCAGACTTGACAGCAAGGAACTAACTGCACAACTTGCCTGGGTTTCCTCATGTCTAATACTGCTCTCCTCTTCAGGTTCAACATTTCCAGCCAGTTTAGCCATATCTGCTTTAACCAATCCTGTTCCTTAAACAAGGTCTGTGACCCTTTAGTACAAAATACCTTCTGATTCTGATCTGCCATTATTACTATTACTGCACCTAAAGCCGGCAGTGTCTTTCTGTTATAGGCAGACAACATGACATCTGATTCTCTTAGGCTTAATTGCTAAAGTCCCTATTGCAGATAATGAAATGCTTGTTCCCATATGAATGTGGCTGCTATTCCTGTGTTCCGTTTTTAGTGTTCTGTCATACACCAGCAAGTTCTCTCTACTGGGGGCAATTTGTTTAGTTGGATCTGGTTTAGGGTGAATACTCAGATCCCTTGCCAGGCTCTGCATCCAGATCATTTATAGGAGTTAAGCTAGCAATCATTACTTTTTTTTTTGCACTGACTGTCCTGATTGATTTGCTCTGCACTGTGACTTTGAGTGACCTTTCTTGTTCAATTTGAAGCAGACATAGTTCTTAAATCGACAAACTTCTTGGAACTGATCTTCCCCACATTGAAAATACACATCAGCCATCAATGTTGCGCATCTTCTATCGGGCACAGTTACACCCAATCCTGAGTGGTTTTGCACCACAGTCATTTCCTGTCACAAATATTTTACCTCGTTTGGCACTCTTTGCAGCTCTGTTTAAAGTTTATTTATTAGTGTCACAAGTAAACTTCCATGAAGTTACTGTGAAAATCCCCTTGTCACCACACTCAGTCTGTTCAGGCACACTGAGGGAGAATTTAGCATGGCCAATCCAGCTAACCAGCACGTCTTTCAGACTGTGGAAGGAAACCGGAGCACCCGGAGCAAAAACACAGACCATTCTGTCCTTTAACATTTCACCGAATGCTGGGCCAAATTCGCAGTCTTCTGCGAGTCCCCTAAATCTTGCCACAAAAACTTGAATTGGTCTCCCTGGTTCACGGGTTGCCGTATGAAATTTGTATCTCCAACTGCGTGTTGTAATCGAGGGGCAGGGGTTAAAATGATTTCTGTCCAGCTCCACAATCTGCTCAAATGACTTTCTGTCTGGAGCATCTGGTGATGTTAATGTTCTCACAAAGCTGTAATTTGTGAGTCACACGCTATTAGCAAAATAACCTTCTTCTTGTCATCCGCGGTTATTTCATTTATAACAAAGTAATACAGCAGCCTTTCTCAGTCAAGATCTCAGTCATTGATTTCAGGGTTGAATGGCTCAATCTTTCCGAGGCATGCGAAATGAGTGTCCTTACTTTTTCTTATTGTCAACAATCAAGTCTTTTCCCACTCTAGTTGGACACTGTGAGCCCTGACAACTTCAATGCCTTCCCTCGTCGCCAATGTAATAGAGGGAAACATGATGAACATTTAAGTATTAAGGTTTTATTGCAATTAGAGTAATTACCTATAAGAACAAGTGCAAGAACAACTGCTCTTCTAGATTCTTAGAGTCCAACTTCCAGTCCCTCCTTACTCTATGGTATGCACTCTCTTGCTCAGCTTGTGGTAGAATAATGCATAGGGTCTTCGCCAGTCCCATGGCCCTTGGAGAACCCACCTCCCACTTCAAGGGCTATGCTGCTACTAGTGAATTAGGAAGAATTCCAGAGTTTAGGACCTCTACAACTGAGAGCATATAGTGGGGAGGTGCAGAAGGCTGGACGTGAAAGGGCATCGACATCTCAGAGGCTTTTAGAGCTAGAGGAGGTCAAAGAGATGATGGAATGGGATGTAAGGATGTTAGTGAGACCATGGAGGGATCTGAAAGCACGGATATGATATTTCAAATAAAAGCATTGCTCAACTGAGAGTCTATTTATGCTAGTGAGCATAGAGGTGTTGGGTGAAAAGGATGAAGTTTGGATAGAGGCATCAGCATTCTGATTGAAGATATGTTTACGGTGGTTGGAAGATGGGGAGTCTGATGAAGAGTGGGATGGAACAGGCAAGTGTAGAGGCATTGAAAGTCAGAACTGAGACATCGATTCTAGTGGAATCAGACAATATCACAGAGGTGAAAGTGAAGTGTTAGCGATGCTGTAGGAATTTAGTTGGAACAAAACACCAAACTTTTCTCACCCAAACACTGGAATGAAAGTGGTCATCAGAGATTAGAATTGCAACCAAAATACTCTGGACAGTTCTCAGCATTCACACAGCCCATTAAACAGTACCTTTAGCAGTTGGCAGAGGCTGAGACAGATTTGTCCTCTCTCACAGCCGCTTCAAGTCTGTTGGGAAACTAACTTCCGTTAACAAATTCTCCGACTGACCTTGCATCTGTCACCTTCCCCCGTTGTCCGTAATGACACAATTACGGTCGGACCTAAACCTATGCCTTAAAGTTAAACAGTACATTAACCACCAATTCAATTTCCTCACTCGAGCTTCTCAATAATCACCTCAGGAATGAAATCAAAGCTTTTTTATATTCCATGCCTTTGTCGCTGATGTGGTGGGGGCTGGTGGTGACAATTGCATTTGCTTGTTAGTCCAGTGTTAATGTATTTTGAGCTCTGATCCCAGCATCTAAACTGTTACTGACAAACCTCTCGACAGTGTCTGAAGAGACAGGTATAGGGGTCTACTCGCTCTCTAATTTTAATCTGGTTTTGAACTACTTTGGACACCCTGAATAAGGTGGAAATGTTCTTTGTTAATACAAGTTGCTTACTTTAGATTCACGTCGAAGATGCATTATCTTATTTGTCCATACGGCAATCCGCATGTCTTGCTCATTAAGTCTGCAAAGTAACTGAGCATGTGACAAATGCATTTCAAGTCATTACACTTCCCTTCTATTAAACAGCAGGTTTGAAATGCAGCTTTTGTTTGCTATCCTGAACACTACAAAGTGAATAAAAACACAGACCGGAATAATTACTTGGGAAGCTGTATTCTGCCAATAAAGCAAGGTGTCCTGATTACGTACTGTTTGATATTTGAGTTGAGTAAAAGCCTCTGAAAATCACTGCAAACATTTTTTATTTGCCGTTCCCCGAATTGTGGTGATTCACTATGATATCTTTTTAGTCACCTGGTCCTGAAATTATTTAACTTCAATATTTAATAGTATTTCTGTTCGTCTAACTATTATTCATTTATTCATTCTCACTGATTGTGTTGTCTAACTTCAGAAGGAACATTGTCGTATTAAGGCCAAAGAAACACGGTGAGCTGTTTTCAGAATAAAATTGCAGCCAAAGTGATTATTGTTAATGACTGGAATTAGTAATGACAATGAAAAAAAAAATGACTACAGATGTAATTTCAGAAGTGTCCTTGAATTTAATGCTCAGTGACTAAATTTAAGGTTATTTATTTATTAGTCACAAGTAAGCTTACACTAACACTGCAATGAAGTTACTGTGAAAATCCCCTAGTTGCCACACTCTGGCTCCTGTTTGGGCGTGCTGAGGGAGAATTTAGCATGGCCAATGCACTGAACTATCTCGTCTTTCATTTACCCTAGCTACTCCCCCTGACACTAAGGGGCAATTTAGCATGGCAAATCCCACCTAACCCACACATCCTTGGAGTGTGGGAGAACACTGAAGCTCCCAGAGAAAACCCACACGGACACGAGGAGAATGTGCAGACCCCACACAAACAACGACACAAGGTGAGAATCCAACCCAGGTCTCTGGTGCTGTGAGGCAGCAGTGCTTAGCACCGTGCCACCCCTGAATCAAATTGATCACTGGGCAGGGGAACTCTCCTGCATTTTCTGTATTATTATCCCAAGCGACTGTAGGCTGAATAGTTGATAGTGACTTAACCTGAGGATCACCGCATCGTAGATGAGGGGTGAGGGTAGGAAGTTGGAACCTTCATGAATTATTTTAACCTGTACAATAAACACTCTTTTTAAATCCTGTACCCATTTTGCCTTCCGTGGAGTACTGCATCCACACTCTTTCTCCTGTTTCATCCACTTGATTATCTTTATTCTCAGCTGCTGTTGTATTCTGAAGTCTGCAGGCTTTTTCATTGCACTGCAGTCCAAAATACTTAAGGGCGTATGAGAAAAAACACAATCCTGACAGCCACTGTTTGAGATTTTTGCAGCATTGATTAGAACAAATGTTACCAGTACCACTTTCCCTCATGTGGTTTGCACCCTGTGCTCATTAACTCGATATTAAAAGTTCTACAAGCTGCTACCTCCCTGATATCATTAGGGTTGAAAACAATGTGTGGCAAACAGGAATGTGGCAATAAACAAAATTAATGAGAAATATTACGGCCATTCGAATTAACCCTTTGAGTCCTTTTAAAACTCGTTCAGCTTTCGCTGAATTCACCCCTATTTCATCACCGGCCAAATTGATTTTCTGATCTGAAAGGAGTGGAATATTTTAAGATCTTTGAAGCTGTTTTCTTTTCGTTAAGCTTTTTAATTCCGCAGTGCTTTGGTTCACAACTGATATCTGCAAAATTTGAAGATTAAAATGCCTTAGTCCAGTTTCTGTGGTCGGAATGACAGTGAAGCTATCAACGTTCACCATTATAAAAGAGTGAATTGGATGGTAACATACAATGACATCAATCCTCCAAAAAGCTTTCAAATATCATTTTTCCACCAAGAAACTTGGAACTTGAACACATAGAAGGGCATAGATTTAACATAGTAGCTTAATAGATTCCTACTAAAAACAAAATGTCAGGTAAATTTGAGTCTATTTAATAGAAGAGAATTTTTAACAGTGTGTTGTGTCTTAATTATTGAAAATCCATCTCTCCCTGGCAGTAGAACTGATTTTTTTTCCCCCAAGTGCAGAGTCCCATTCCTTCAAATTTTAGTTATTCCTGGAGATTTAAAAATAACTTTGCTTTTGTTGTCTTTTTCAGTTCCACTGTTCTTTCCCCTCCCTTTATTTAATCTTTTATTTCATGCTCTGCACACGATTTGGTATTGAATTAACTATTCAAAATTGCATTTCCTGGTTGACACTCTGTGTGATTCAATAAGTGTTCTCTAATCTGATCGGTTCAGGAAATTCAAATATTATTGATCCTTTGGCATTGTTATCAGAGCTCCTATAGAGGCTTCTGCTCAGTTCTGTATTTTTGATAACTACAGTTTTCAACCCCTCGACAGTCCAAGTGTAAGTATAATGCATGACTTTTCCCATTTCTTTGCCAGTGGTTGCAAGCTCATAACCAACAATACTATGATGCTTTAAAATAACATGAAACTTATAGCTAGCTTTCTAAAAACCCCCTATGTAAACTTAGAGATTGCACTCACAAAGAAAAAAAAAATCAAGATCACTAGGGATATAAAAGAGTGATTCAAGGGACACAGGGGTTAGCATTGCTGCCTTACAGCATCAGGAACCTGGATTCAATTCCCGGCTTGGGTCACTGTCTGTGCAGAGTTTGTACCTTCTCTCCATGTCTGCGAGGGTTTCCTCCAGGTGCTCTGGTTTCATCCCACGGCCTGAAAGACGTGCTGGTTAGGTACATTGGCCATGTTAAATTCTCCTTCAGTGTATCCAAACAGGTACCAAAGTGTGGCAACTACAGGGGTTCCACAGCAACTTCATCGCAGTGTTAATGTAATCCATTTGTGACATTAATAGGATAAACTTTAAACTTCTATAATATTGACAGCAGATTGGATACTGGATGTATTGTCTACCAATCCTTCAGGAGGTTTGACACTGTTCAAACTGATGGGAGGTGAAACAGTTAGATCCAGCATGCATATGCCTGTGAACTTCCAGGGAAGTATATATATCACAAGATGACACAGACAACTATCAGCACAAGAGTCTTCCACCCTCATAATGTAGAGATGGACTGGGGCGGACACAGTAAGAAGTCTCACAACACCAGGATTAAAGTACAGCAGGTTTATTTGGAATCACAAACTTTTGGAGCACTGTTCCTTCATCAGGTGAGTGGGGTCATCACTCACCTGATGAAGGAGCAATGTTCTAAAAGCTCATGATTGCAAATAAACCTGATGGATTTTAACCTGGTGTTGTGAGACATGTTGCACCTACAAAGAAATGCATAGGACAAGGAAGTCTTAAGGCATTAGAAAGTGTCTAGACCCTCTTGTTGTCTCGCCTTTATGCTCTCTCTCAGCCTATCCTGTCCATGCGATTCACTTCCTGTTCCCTCAATCTGAATTCTCAGTAAATTGCTGTTTATTCAACCTTTCCCCCTGCTCCCCATGTTAGCTAATACTGTGGTTCCCTTTCTTTAGAGCTCTCTCTCTTTCTCTCCTTTATATCTGTTAATCCTCTCCTCAAAATATCAACCCAGAACCACCATGCTTGATTGCATCGCATCCCATCTCCAACTTCCCTGTGCCGCTAAAGTCCTTGATCATATCATCACCTCCAAAAACCCCTCTCGCCTTTCTCAAAACTATGTGTTCCAATCCCTTCAATCAGGATTCTATTCCTATCATAGTGTTAAAGTATCTCTTATCAGAGCCACAATTTTAAATTCTATGTAACAGTGACAAAGTCAAAATTTCCTCCTCACCAATTCCTAACCTGGCTGCAGATTTTACCAACTCATTCTCCTCCATTTTTAGCCTTTTTAACAAGTTTTAGCCAGATTATAGAAACACAGTTATTACAATAATCTGGACATTTCTCCTCTACTGTACCTTTCCACTGAAGAGTGTATGGAGATGAGTTAGAACATTACAGCGTAGTACAGGCCCTTCAGCACTCAATGTTGTGCCGACCAGTGGAACCAATCTAATGATCCTCTAACCTGAACTATCCTAATATTATCCATATACCTATCCAATGACCATTTGAACACCCTTAAAATTGGCGAGTCCACAACTACTACAGGCACTCAGAGTGCACAAAGTGGACAACATTCTTTGTTTTAGTCAACAGCCTTCAAGCAAACAGGACACATAGATATGCAGAAGGTGGTCAGTTTCTTGCAACACTCAGTTTCCAGGATTCAGCTGGTTTAAGGACATTCTTAAAGGTTGTCGATTGTTAGCTTGTGGTATTTTACAAATTTTCAAAGCCTTGCTGCAAAGGCCAGTTTCAGTTTTTTTTTCAGGAACTGCTTTGCGTGAGAGGGTAGACAATGTCTCATGCCACAGGATGTTGGTGTCCTTGAGCAGATAATTACGCTGTAGCATGTTGAAAGACTTCTGAACCATTGGGAGTGAAATTTTCCATCTTGCCTACCATGGAAATCATAATGGGGGGAAGTAGACCATGCAAAGGTCCATTGACTCCAGGTAGGATTTTTGAGGTTTGGGGTGAGCGTGGCTGGAAAAATCCACCCTCAATCTCTGATTTTAATCTCAACTAATTGAAGAATCACGTATATGATTCTTGTGTAAATCATTCTTTAATTTTTGTTGCATAGCTTCACAAACCTTGGTGTCACATTTGACCCGAGTTGTGTTTTTCACTTATGTGCCATCATTAGGACTACCTATTTTGGCCCCAATCACATTGCTCGACTTTGCTCTGTCTCAGCAGACCTGTTGCTGAAACCTCTTTTCAAGTCTTTAATACCGCTAGATTTTCCACATACTCCTGGCTGGCCTCCCACATTCTACCCTCTGTAATCTTCAAATCATCCAAAGCACTGCTGTCTGCAGCTTTAATATTAGATTTCCTTTATTATTGTCGCATGTATTAACGTACAGTGAAAAGTATTGTTTCCTGCATGCTATACAGACAAAGCCCACTGTTCACTGAGAAGGAAACGAGAAAGTGCAGAATGTAGTGTTACAGTCATAACTAGCATGTACAAAAAGATCAACTTCATGTAAGGTATATCCATTCAAAAATCTGACGGCAGCAGGGAAGAAGCTATTCTTGAGTCAGTTGGTAAGTGACCTCAGACATCTATATCTTTCTCCCGATGGAAAAAGATGGAAGAGAGAATGTCCGGGGCATGGGGTCCTTGATTATGATGGCTACTTTGTTGAGGCAGCAGGAAATTAGACAGAGTCAATGGATGTGAGGTTGATTTATGTAATGGATTGGGCTACATTCATCACCTCTTGTAGTTCCTTGCAGTCTTGGGCAGAGCGAGAGCCATACCAAGCTGTGATACAAACAGAAAAATGCTTTCTATGTGCACCAAGTCCTGTTTCCCTATCGACCACATGCTTGCTGTCCCACATTGATTCCCAGTCAAATAACTTCTTGCTTTTAAAACTCTCATCCTTGTTTTCAAACCTCTTCATGACTTTGATCTTCCGGATCACTGTGATTGCTCCTGCCACAGGCCTCTGAGATATCTGTGCTCCTCTAATTCAGGCCTCTTGAGTATTCCAGCTCTGGGATATCCTTCGTGCGTGCCTTCACCCCACTCCCTTCCTTTAAGACATTCCTTGAAACCTTCCCCTTTGATTAAATTTTGGTAATCTGGCCTCAGTCAACCGTAGGTACTGGAATCGAATCCAAACCTAGCTCCAAGCGTCTCAGTATGATACACCTCCACTAAGCCACAGCATTTTCTTTTGTAAACCAATTAAACAGTCAGCACAGTAAGGAAAATATATGGCAAAGCATTTTTATAGAGAATGCACACTGTGTAGTTAGGCAAGAAGAAATCATTGCCTGTTACAATAATGCATTACACAAACACAATAAATTTAATGTATTTAATAGCTAACACTGCATAATCACTGATCACATCTGTAATCTCTATTCACCCAACCCTTTCAGCTGAGCACATGACTTGGTTAGAATTATTAGAAACTAATTGCTATTGTTATGGAAACCAGTAACTTTTAAAAACAAAATCAAAGTCCCAGTTAGTGAGAATTACACCACAAGGCTTCATGTTTTAAATCAAAATTATTACTGTACAAGAAGTAAGCAGTACTAACTATCACTATGGCCCAAATTGTCCGATCTTCAAATTGTTGAAGACTGGATGTATGGTCCAAGTTACGCTTTGGGACCCTATGCAAATCCTGATACATTGACCTCTGTGGGAATCATAGAACCATAGAATCCTTAAGTGCAAAAGGAAGCCATTTGACCTATCGTGTCTGCACAGATTCTTGCGTTATACCCATAGTCCTGTGCATTTAAGACAGCCAATCCACCTAACCCACACATCTTTCGAGTGTGGAAGGAAACCAGAGCACTCTAAGGAAACCCACACAAACGTGGGGAGAATGTGCAAAGTCCACACAGACAGTAACCCGTAGCCGGAATTGAACCTGGACCCTGAAGCTGTGAGACAGCAGTGCTAATCACCACATTGCCATGCCAGGAAGTTTGGAGTTCTGATGGACAAGCCCCCTACTTGCTGGAATTCTGCACAAATGTCTCTGATCCTGAGTTAGGATCAGGGATGTTGAACAGTTTCGATGAGCTTACCTGAATAGCTGCCCAGGGAATGTTAACAAAAAATTCTAGTCAAACCGCTGGGCAACTAAAAAAAAACCAAGACCACCCATTCAATCACTCAAACTAACTCTCAAACACAACTTCCAACTTGACTAATCAACCTGACCGACTACACCCTAAAAGCATGAATATACACCAAACATTCCCACTACCTGTACTGACCAAATTACAATTCCAGATCATTACTTTCCCCTTAACTGACTTGACAAATCCCCCAATCATCCAACTTGCTGCCCAACCAATCTCTTCAACCAAACCCAATTGCCCTCTCAACTCGACTCTCAATGACTATCTTCTGACCTGCTGTCTCTCTGGCCTGACCACTCATACATCCATTTGCAATTCACCCATATTCCCACATCTCAAACACAGTCACCCATTTAATCACTCATCCATCTCCCATTCCCTCATCTATTTACTAACTTTCAAAGATTGGATCTTACAATATAACAGATCTGCAAAAATGAGGTATTTCTTGTCTTCATCTGATTCTATTCAGCTGAGGGGTTGTCTAGCTGACATTGCACTGTGCGTTTCTTTGACAGTTGAGATCAGAATGTTCTAGAAGCAATAAGAGGCAGTGTCACTCTTCACACATATTGGCAATTTGCTCAGCATTACTGTTGCTTGCAAGATTGTTCTTTAAACCCTAAAATTTGCACATGAAGGCAGTATTTATCTGCATGTAACCTCTGTTATTGCTGTGCACTTGACACCATCAATGTTTTGTGCAACTGTATGTATCTATAAACCTTGCCTTGATCTATGTGCTTCCCTAACAGGTGGCAAATTTTGTGACTACTGCTTACTCTTTAAGAGTTCTTGCAACGCCAGATTGGGGCACTAAATATCTGTCCTCCAGTATTAGTCCCGGGGAGCTCTTATACTTGAAATAATTGTTACCCTGATTCAGCAACACTTCTGGAAGCCACTTATACAAGGTCTGGTGTCACCACCATCTCATTGCTGACACCAAAAAAAACCCAGAACAACAAAAGAGCATTGATCTTGTCCAACTTATTCCTACAGCCATTCAGTTGCCTCAATCTAGTACCCAATTACACTTCAACTTCCATATTATCTTTGATTCTTCCGCTTTACCATGTTGACCATTCCAAAACTGAACACCAATTTTTTTTTATTTTGCTTGGTGTGTGTTTAAAGTTGGAATAATAGAATCATAGAATCCCTACAGTGCTGAAAGAGGCCATTCAGTCCATCGCGTCTGCACCAGCAACAATCCCAGCCAGGCTCTGTTTCCCATAACTCTACATATTTACTCTGCTAATCTACCTGACACTAAGGGGCAATTTAGTATGGCCAGTTCACCTAATCTTCAGACTGTGGGAAGAAATCAGAGCACCTGGAGGAAACCCATGCACACACGGGGAAGAACATGAAAACTCCACACACGTAGTGACCCAAACTGGGAATCGAACCCAGGTCCTTAGCACTGTGCCACCGAGCCACCCTAAAACTCAAAAAAAACCACTTCTGGCAGCAGTGGGATACGGAGGTTCTGCTGACTTGCACCAAACCAATGTGTAAACATTGAGGCATTTCCAAGTGTGAATTACATTTTGCACAAATCAGAGCTCTATGGTCTTTGATATTGGTTTAAAAGACCATTGTGATGGAAGCTGACCCTATCCACAAAACTGGCCAATTAATCAGGGTGGAATGTTTTTACAAATAGCATCTGTTTATGACCCTTCAATGTGGCTCCTCACGTTTTCTTCAGAAGGTGCACAGACATTACTACAAGTTTTTCCAAATGTTAAGATAATTAAAAGTACTTTACTAAGAAACTGACTAAGGTAAATTACTAGTAAATGGTTCAACGTAGACCTTTTTGAGTAATCAGGATTCACAAATGCATGGACAGACATTCTTATTTAAAATGCTTATTGTTTTCACCAAGTTGTCACTCAGATAAATCAAGGATTTTCTTTAGAGGAAAGAAGTTAAGCAGTTATGTTTTGGAATGCTGCCTGATTACATTGGGTCTATTTGTGATTATGCAAATAACTTTGAATAGATTGTTGAACTATAACTTCACTTCGGAAAACTGGCGCAATTTCAAGCACAATTTGAACCCAGATTGCTGATTGCGTCTAATTTAAAACCAGGCTTCATTGTTCGAAAAAAAAAAGGATCTTCATTTGTGTAGCACCAATCCAAAAGATGCTTCAAAATGTTATTGTTGAACTAGTTACTGTTGTTATGGAGACAAACTTGCAAACAGCAAAGCCCCACAGAAATTAAGGTAGCATAAACAAAATGGAATGAGTCCAGTTGCTTGGAATGTTGGCCGAGGAAACAATATTGTCAAGGCGAGTTTTCTTCAACCAATGGCATGGGGTCTTTTACAACTACCTGATCATCTAAACAGGGCTTCATTTCAAAGTCTCACTCAAAAGGTGATATCTGCTTCATACAGGGTTCTTTGGGTACTGTGCTGAAGGTACTGTGCTTCATACAGAGCTCTTTGGGTACTGTGCTGTTTGAAACCACAACCTTCTTGGAATAGAGAGTACCAGCACCAAGCCAGGCTGGGGCTTCAGGACAAATTTTATAAATAAAACATTGTGAGTAGTAACCCCAAGCGCCCAATATTTCCTATCCACGCATTTTAATGCGCAGTAAAATATGGACAGCATGCTATGATTTTGCAAATGTGTACAGATCAGGTAGTCAGAGTATCTGAATCTTAAGCTAATAACATGTATCTGGCTGATGAACTGCTCAGGTACCTCTGTATTGCACCCTTGCTGTGGGTCATCTTTTGAGGAACTCTGGAGGGGACAGAGCATACATATTTGAGGTTCCAACATCCTATGGGCAGCATGGTAGTTAGCACTGCTGCCTCACAGCATCAGGGACCCGAGTTCAATTCCCAGTTTTGGTGATTGTCTGTATAGAGTTTCTACATTCTCCCCATGTCTGTGTGGGTTTCCTCCAGGTGCTCCAGTTTCCTCCTATAATCCAAAAATGTGCAGGTTACAAAGAACAAAACAGCACGGGCCCTTCGGCCCAACGAGCCCGCGCCGCCACCCCGATGTTCCCACCCATAGCCACGATCCCTGTCCATGTTTATAGATCTATGGATTAAAAACCCAAATTTGAGACAATTTAGGGAGAATTTGTTTTGCCAATTAGCCTAAGAGCACATCTTTGGGATGTGGGAGGAAACCGGAGCACCCGGAGAAAACCCACGCAAGCACGGGGAGAATGCGCAAACTCCCACAGACACAGGCCCAAATCCATGTATCTGCACAGCACAGCGATAGTCACTGAGCTGTCGTGTTGCCCATCAAATGGTCCAGGTCAAGCGTACACTAACGACGTGAAGCACTAGGATACTCTCGAAAAAAATCCAAGAGCAGCCCTCTCACGACCCATCGCGTGTATGCCCCTCGTTAGACAACAAGGTGGACCAAAGCACCTGTAGGATAAAAACAAGTACATCAATATCATCATCTATTTACACACTTCCCAGGGACTCCCAAGGCTCATGATCCCTATTTTAAATCAGTTTTCTATACCCCTCCATTCCCATTCTGTTCATGTGCCCATCTAAGTATTTCTTAAATAACTCCAGAGTACCTGCCTCCACCTCTTTACTTGGCAGCGCATTCCATACCCCCACCACCCTCTGAGTGAAAAAACTCCCTCTAGCATCCAAATTATACCTTACCCCCCTCACCCTAAGCCCGAGACCCCTCATGCTATTTGAGTCCATCCTAGGAAAAAGCTTAACCCTGTTTACTCTATCTATCCCCTTCATAATCTTGTACACTTCTATCAGACCTCCTCTAAGTCTACATCTTTCTAAGGAAAACAGTCCCAATTTGCCTAATCTTTCCTCGTAACTCAGACCTTCCATACCAGGCAACACCCTGGGAAATGGTTATGTTGGCTGACCATGCTAAATTGATCCTTAGTGTTAAGGGATGGGGCTTGGTTGGGATTGTTGCAGTGTGGGCTCGATGGGCCAAAAGGCCCACCTCAGCACTGTAGGGATTCTGTGATTCTATCTTCCCCGTTGGCTGCTATTGTAACCATGTATTGGGTTACTGTTGTGCCCAGTTCGGTTGTCACTGGTACCAATGTGTTAAGAAAGCCAATGCATATATTATTGTTTATTGTAGATGAAATGGAACGTAGAAGTAGGGATATTTTGCCTCAGTTGTCCAAGGCATTGGTGAGACCACATCTGGAATACTGAGTTCAATTTTGATTTTCTCATTTAAGAAAAGATATAAATAGATTTGAAACAGTTCAGAGAAGGTTTACTTGACTGATACCTAGAATTTGGGATGTGGGATTACGCAATTATCTTATGAGGAAAGTTTGGACAGGCTGGACCTGTATCCGTTGGATACAGATGAATAAGAACTAATTTTATTAAAATATATAAGATTCTGAGGGGACTTGACTGGGTGGATGATTTGATTTGATTTATTATTGTCACATGCATTAGCATACAATGAAAAAAGTATTCTTGCATGCTTTACAGACAAAGCATACCATTCATAAAGAAGAGAAGGAGAGAGTGCAGAATGTAGAGTTTACAAACATAGCTAGGGTATAGAGAAAGATAAACTTAACAGAAGATATGTCCATTCAGCAGGGAAGAAATGTTCTTGTGTCAGTTGGTATGTGACCTCAGACTTGGTATTGTTTTCCCAATGGAAGAGAGAATGTCCGGGGTGTGTGAGGTCTTTAATTGTGCTAGCTGCTTTGCAGAGGCAGTAGTAAAAGTAGACAGAGTCAATGGTTGGGAGGCTGATTTGCCTGATGGACTAGGCAACATTCACAAGCTTTTATAGTGCCTGCATTGAAAGGATGTTTTTCCCTGTGGGAGATTAGAACTATGAGAACACAGTTTAAACATGAGGGGCTGAATTTTATCACCCCACCCACCAAGGGAATCGTAGTGGGTGGAACACAGATTATGTGAAGGTCCGTCGACCTTGGGTGAGACCTGCTGGCTTTGGGGGTGGGCGTGGCTGGAAAATCCAGCCCAAGGGGGTCTCCTGTTGAGGAAATATTTTTTCCTCTGAGGACCTTGAGTCTTTGGAACTCTCTTGCCCAGAGCGCGGTAGAGGCAGGGCCATTGAATAAGGTTGAGTTAGATAGATTCTTGACTAATAGTGGGGTCAAAAGTTATCAGGGATAAGTGGGCACACGGAGTTTGGCCATAATCAGGTCGGCCATGATCACATTGAGTGGCAGAGCTGGTTTGAAACACCAGATGATTTACCCCTGCTTCTAATTCGTATGTAGTGTAAGAGGATGTCGCTCTGACCAATTATTGATCCTTCCCAGTATGTCAATCACACTGCATTGGAACTTGTCGACACGGCCCATGGGTTTAATGAGCCTGTAGTGGAATGCCAGAAGAGCTGAAACTAGTTGGGATGATGCTTCTCCACTCCCGATCAAGCTCTGTCCCTTTGGTTTTCCCCACTAGTGTTCTGCAAAATATTCAGCACTTCCTCATACTTCTCATTCCTTACGTTCCCAACGTCTGATTTCGGGGCCTGTCAACAATGATTCTGGGTGTTTTGGTTCCTGCTACAGTCTATTAGTTTCTGCACCATCATCTGAAGACAGTGTAGAATACAATTAAGGGTACATTAGCAGACATCGGCAATCCACAATTGGCTTTGAATGTAATGAACTGCAAAATTGTCGTTCTCGGTGTGAGAGAATAGAAATGCTGATGTTAATTGCTGTGCAAATCAGAAGAAGATAGCACAAAGCTTCGATATACCACCTGGTGCATGTCCCCCTCCCACCTCATCAGGAGAAGTGCCTTCAACTATCTCTATGGCAATGCAGAGCCATTATTCTTTCCTCAAAAGGCTGTCAAAGGTTTTACTGTTTTCAGGCTCCCTCCGGTAGCTCTGCAGACCTGGAATTGGAAAGTATTTTTACTCTGTAAATGTTATATGCTGCTGGCTGCGTTTCTTTTAAGCAAAGTTTTATGTAGCTCTGCTACCCATCCAGAGCATGGATGCTGCAATTATGAATAGACCTCATCCAGGCATGGAACATTGTGAGCCACTATTCACTGCAGTGTGGAAGGAAATAGCAAATCACCACTGACCAAAAACAGCCAGGAAAGTGGCTCAGAATAAAGTAGCAGTAGCCAATGAGCCAAGCACCTGTGTTTGGGTTAAGCACACATCAGTACGTGTATGTCACTACCTTCACATACGTGAAGAACTTTCATTATACCAACACTAATACAAGACAAAGGAATTAGTCTTTTTCCCCTGGTTTCTGTAGCTGTGACTCATCTTCCAATTCCTCCCCCTGCAGTATAAATATCTCCCACTTTCTATACCTTTTAGATATGACAATGGATCATCTGGACTCAAAATGTCAATTCTTTTTTTTTCTCTCCTTACTGATGTTGCCAGGCCTGCTGAGATTTTCTAGCATTTTCTTTTTCGGTTTTTGTGAAAAAATTAGTTCAAGTTTGAAAGTTTGAATATGTTAAACTGTATGCCTGCCAAGAGTTGCAGATTAGGGGGATTCGTGGGTTAAATACGTGGGGTTCGGTGGATGGGGTGGTAGACAGGGCCTGGGTAAGATGCTGTGTTGGAGAGTTGGTGATGGGCCGAATGGCTTCCTTCAGCACTGTAGAGATTCTATGACTAACCTGAAACAATAATCCTAAACTTTACTTTCCCGCCTTATCACCATAATCCTTTATTCCCTTTCTGATTATTTACCATGCAACTTTGCAACTAAATGAATCTAATTGGATAAAACCGAAATACCTTCACCCAGATGATTCACACAAACAGAAAATCAAGGCCGCGATTCTTTCAAAAGTGCTGAATCGGGTGGGAGAACTGTTCTAAATCCCGACTGTTCTGTCAGTTCAGCTTCTCATCTGAATCTCATGAATATCATTAAAAACCCAGGGAGCGGGGCCTATTTGCACCGAAGTCTAACAGTTCGGGAACTCAGAACATGCGCAGTGGTCCTGATCTGCCAGTCTCCCTATTTGCTGGCCAGCTCGATCGCTGTCCAGCCTGGGATCCCTACAGTGCTGCCCCTCCAGCCATCCCCCCCCCCCCCCACTCCCTGATCACGTCCCCCACAGCAATTCCCACGCCAGCCCTGACCACCAACAACCAACCACCCCCCCCCCCCCCCCCCCCCGACATGCTTGCTACAATTTCTATGGTGTGTGAGATAGGAAAATTCTGCCTTCTGGGTGCCACTGCACGTAAAGAACAAGGCTGGCATCCCAGGAGTTTTGGATTTCTTTATAGAATCATAGAATCCTTACACTGCAGAAGGAGGTCATTCAGCCCATCAAGCTTGCACAGACTCTCCAAAAGAGCATCTTACCCACGCCCACATCCTCATCCTATCACCACCAGTAACTCCATGCTTTTACCACGCTCACTAATCTACCTAACCCGCACACCTTCGGACTGCGGGAGGGAACCGGAGCACATGGAGGAAACCCATGCAGACAAGGGGAGAACATGCAAGCTCCACATTGACAGTCACCCGACACTGGACTCCAACCTGGATCCCTGGTGCTGTGAGGCAGCAGTGCTAACCACTGTGCCACAGTACCAACAGTAACCATTAGCCCTTATTGTGGCAGCCTTGCACTAAACTTGTCTAGTAGGTCAGCATCTGGTCCCAAAATCGTTGGGACAATTTTAATCAATGCTGCCTTGTTTAAGGGTTCTGGAGTCTCTTTTGCAGTAATATCATACAAAGCAACATGGGGTGAATTCTTCCATCCTGCCAGCCACGAGGATTGTAGCCGGCGAAGGGTGGACCATGAAAAGTCCATTGAATTCAGGCAGAATGTTCCAGTTTCTCGGCAAACAAGGCTGGAAAATTCCACCCCGTAAGTGTCACCAAGTGCCTATCATCATTCTGCGGCTGAGAACTCAAGAAAATACATCTGTAGCAGCAGCATTTGAAGTAATCCAAATTCAAAATTTTTGTTGAGCTGTAGCCCCAACTTATTTTAAATTTTATTCCACATGAAAATGGGCTAGGTAAGCCCTTAACCAGTCTCTTTGTGTGCCTCAAAAACCAATTCACGGTCTCTAAAAGAGAGACAAACAAGATCCATGCGGACAAGAAAAGACAGTGAACCTGATATTGGGTTTGATCTGACACTTGATCTTAGCCAAAATGCTGAGAGGTCAAATGGAGGTTGTGAGGGTTGCAACATTAGTGCCCATTGCAGTTAATTGTCACTTATTGGAACGTCAGGTATAAATCATTCTCATTAATCTTAGTCTTTTTTGGTCTATTTCTGACATCTTGTTGATTTCTATGGTAATATTGAATGGTTTTGAAGATTGTGTTGGAAGTTACTGAGCCTGATACAGTGAGAAGAATTTCCAATTCTTGGTGATTGCAATGCTGCTAAGCGTGGCAAGTATGTTATTTGTCCCAATTTCCAAATTTCATACAATTTGGCAGTGATGGTGTGTAGGAGGAGGGATAGTGAGGCACGAGGGCAGCATGAAGAAGCCATGGACCTGGTAGAACTTAATGAGGTGGATCAGAGGGCCAAGTCACATCATTGTCTCCAATCAGTCAGAGACAAGTAGCAGGAAAGTTTAGTTCTGTACAACTTATTAACTGTAATACTCAATGAAGTTAGAATAACTGAGTTCCTTACGATACAATATAATGCATGGTGCAAATGCAGTGGTTGGCACTGTCACCTCACAGCGCCAGGGATCCAGGTTTGATTCTGGTCTTCTGTGACTATCTGTGTGGAATTCCCCAATTTTGCGTGTATTTCCTCTGGGTGCTCTCGTTTCTTCCAAAGATGTGAGCATTGGGTAGATTGGTCATGCTAATTTGTCCTTTAGCATCCCAAGATATCTAGGTTAGGTTGATTAGCCATGGTAAACGTACAGGGTTACAGAGACAGGGTGGAGGGGGGGTCTGAGTGGGGTGCTCTTTCAGAGTGTTGGTGCAGACTCGATGGGCAGGATGGCCTCTTTCTGCACTGTAGACATTCTGTGGTGCAATGATTCATCATCCCCAATCTTCTGGGCAGATTGTTCCACACCAGTGGGTGGAACCTAGTAAAATTCCTTCCCATGTTTTCTCTTTATTTCATTGAAATTTCTGTTCAATACAAAAACTTAAATCAATGTAAAGGGACACCTCACAAATGTGACAAATTCAGTGATTGGCTTAATTGTTTTGGCTCAATGATCACCATTGTTCACTTGCAATCCAGGATAGTCTCATTGCTCTTTAATCAAACAGGTACAGAATGCATTACTAGTGAGTGTAGACAAAAATGAGTACTAAATCTGAACACAATTTGGGCTGGCACCAGCAGGGAGGCTGTCTTTTGAATAAGAGATTAATCAGAGGTCTTGTTTACTCTCTCACAACAACCCATTACTTTGAAGTATGAAAAGAAATTCTCCCTTTGATTCCCTACAATATTTATCCCTCAACCAGCATCATCAAAGAAGCAGATTATCTAGTTATTACTTTGTTACTGTTGAAGGAAATTTACCATCTCCAAGTTAGCTTCTGTGTGGCAAATGGGACCAGGTAGAATGTTCGTTTAGGAACCAATACAGCCAAGCTAGCATGGAGCTCCCAGACTAGAGTCCCAAGGAATATTGTGAAGCCAGATTAAACCCCGACATTTTTTTTATTTTGGCATACATGTGAGTAAAAGATGCCTCACTCCAGGAGTAATTCCACTGACATATCGGTGATCTTTTATTAAAAACAAGCTTTATTCGTAACATAGTTTAAAGTACAACTCTAACAAGATGTAAGTTGAACGATCTTAAAAATGAAAAGAAACAACTTATCACTATTTCAGTTCTAAATAACATTCTCCATATCATTTTAAAAAAAGCACTGTACATATAGTTAACAATCACTAATATCCTCACTGCTTCGGTTTCCTCCCATCTCCTGAAAGATGTGCTGGTTTGGTGCATTGACCTTGCTAAATTCTTCAGAGTGTGGTGACTAGGGGCTTTTCACAATAACTTCATTACAGTGTTAATGTAAGCCTATTTGTAACACTGCTTGTGTGAAACAAGTCATGCTTAATACTATTTGCCAATCCATGTTAGTAATTACAGAATGATATGAATGTCATGCATTTTTAAAATTTGGCTTCTGACGTGACTTGTAACATTAAAAAACAAAATAAAATAAATAAAAGGTGCCAAGATATTCACACATTAACGGTGACAGATTCAGAGGATTTGGAGTACCACACTATGCAAAGCCAGCATTCAGTCGACCACTGATTCCCACCATCTCATTCAAGATTATATTTGCAACAAGCATTCCGGTGAAACTTGAATCTGATTAATTCTGTACACGTCATGAAGCCTGACGGGGGAGGTGCATTTTCCAGTTACGAAATAGCCAAAAATTCATGGAAAAGGTAAAACTGCGCAACCCTTATCAGCACCCGACCAATTTTTTTTTTCAAATTGAGCTGATTTATTCAACATTGATCAGTATAGGTTCCCTGAATTTCAATCCAATATCAGGGACTACCCCTTTGAATTTTGAAGCCCTGTGAGTACTTTTTCCGAATATCTTTGGCCTTTGATTCAAATGAGAAAAAGCAACATGATCCAGCTTTTAAACTCACTCCTCAAACGTTGGCCAGTTTGTAAAAGTTTGTGACTGTAAGCCAGTAAACAATTGTGCAGTGCACCAAAAGAAAGCATATTCCAAAACTGCCTGAGGCTGACCAACCTTTTGCGATTAACATTAATCAACATTGTTACACTCTCTCCAAACTACACTATATGATGTGTGAAACAAGCCATGCTATGTTCATGCATAAGAGCTAAACAAGCTTAATGCTATTTGCCAATCCATGTTATTAATTACAGGATAATATGAATGTCATGCATTTTTAGAATTTTGCCTTCTGACCTTACTTGTTCCATAGCTAGGAATAACAGAGACTGACGTGGAATTTATAGGTATGCATTGTCTATTTATTTGTGCTCTGGGAGGCTAAATGAGGAGAGAAACAGTAAATAATGATGGACGGAATACACAGGCATTATCACGTTGCCTGACAATTTACCATTAGATAAAGATGAGCCAATTATCCCTACACCACACCAAAAGTAATTTTTTTTTGAAAAGGTTGAATAGAACGGTAATGGAATGGAATATTTGGTGGATCGTATATCCGGTGGCCAATGCAATTACATTCCTTCAACACCACAGACTTGTGGCTTTTTAAAGATACCACTATTGCTGTGTAATGTATTTCGGAATGCTTTCCCCACTGTTTACACAAAGACTTCAATCCCGTTGGGAAAATGTTTAAACTTTTGGGAAAATGCTGCCTTCAGCATGGCCTGTACAGGGATCATTCCTCTGGCCAAGGAAGGCAACACTTCTTCTTAACTGGAGTCTTCTTAACTTGAAGGCAGCACAGAGGTTAGCACTGTTGCCTCACAGCGCTAGGGACCAGAGTTCGATTCCTGCTTTGCATCATGTCTGTATACAGTCTGTATGTTCTCCCCATACCTGTGTGGATTTCCTCCGGGCGCTCTGGTTTCTTCCTGCAGTCCAAAAGATGTGCTTTGACCATGCTGAATTCTCCTTCAGTGTACCGAAACAGGCATTTGAGTGTGGTGACCAGGAGATTTTCACAGTAGCTTCATTGCAGCATTAATGTAAGCTGACCTGTGACATAAATAAACTTAAATATTGCTGGTGGGGGGAACTGTATGATAGCGAATGTCTCTTCACTACCCATATGCAATAATAAATACTTTTTAAAATTACTGTGTTGAATAATGAAGACATGATTGACCAAAGCAATAATAAATTATCTGGACAAAATTGCAATCTAATCTTCTTTTGTACGGAGCCAGCACTGACTTTGCAAAGTAACTCACTCTGAGTGTTTCCAAAGTATGTTTCACTTTGGTCAGTTTCTTTCAAAAATCCATCTCAACAACACCCTGTAGAGCAAGTACATATTGAATGATTATTGTTCAAGGATATATCAGTTTGAAATTAAAAACAGGAAAATGTCCCATCAATAAAGTTTATTTATTAATGTCACAAGTAGGCTTACATAGTCACTGTGAAAATCTCCTAGTTGCCACACTCCAGCACCTGTTCGAGTACACTGAGGGAGAATTTTGCACGGCCAATGCATCTAATCAAACATCTTTCAGACTGTGGGAAGAAACCAGAGCACTCAGAGGAAACCCACGCAGACACAGGGAAAACGTACAGACTCCACGCAGACAGTGACCCAAGCGGGGATCAAACTCAGCTCCCTGGTGCTGTGCGACAGCAGTGTTAAACCACTGTGCCACAACTCTCAGTGGGGAATCATCAGGAGTATTGTGTCAAGCCTGCTGTTTATGTTAACATAGTTCTGGAAATTAAAATAAATAGCAAGTCTGTCTGAAAAAATAAAGAAACTGATATTGCAAGAAATGTGATTCTGTTTTGGGTAACTGGATTCAACTGAAAAAAATGGGTTCAAACAAAATGAAACATACAGTAAGAATTAAATAAAGATCTGAGTATAATCAAAGTGAATGCAAAAAATGACTGGCAGCTGATGATGATGAGATGAAATCAGACAATGTTGTAATATACATGTTATCCCACAACAGATTTTGTTTTGCAGAGACAGTCATCCTTTGTTCCTTGTTTGGCTGACAGTGACATTGATAACTGCATGAAACCCTGGTGGGTTTTTTTATATGGAGTTTATCCTAGCATGGAGTCAGGCTGTCTGTCCATTATCATCCCGAATGAGAGCATCTCAGTCTAATCTGAATTAAGGACTCGGGGCTGTGAGTTTATCACTATATTGGCAGATCATATTGACTTTCTGATAATGTTCCAAAAAGCCTGCTGGGTGAGCAGGAGAATGTGCAATTGGGAGCAATTTGTGGGATCAATATTACACAAGACTGATCAATTTAGAAATTATCTTTCACTTTTAGCCAGAGCAGGCAAGTTAAAATCATCATAACTTGCAGCTGCACTGTTTATGGAAACAACAAACAGAACACTAAGTTGCACGAAACTCCAAAAATATTCCAGGCAAAATCTTAGAACTATAAGACGATAAGATGTGGGAACAGAATTAGGCCGTTGAGCCCTTTGAGTCTGCTTTGCCATCCAATCGTGTGGCTGATATTTTTCTCATCCCCATTCTTCTGCCTTTTCCCCATAACCTCTGATCCCCTTATTAATGAAGAACCTATCTATCTCTGTTTCAAAGACATTCAGTGACCCGGCCTCACAGCCTTCTGTGGCAAAGAGTTCAACAGATTCACCATTCTCTGGCTGAAGAAGTCCCTCCTTATCTGTTTTAAAGGAACGTCCCTTTAGTCTGAGGTTATGCCCTCTGGTTCTACTTTTTTCTACTGGTGGAAACAGCCTCTCCACGTCCATTCTATCCAGGCCTCGCAGTATGCTGTAACTTTCAATAACATCCCTCCTCATCCTTCTAAACTCCAACAAGTAGAGACCCAGTCCTTAATCGTTCATCATACAACCATAGAAATAGAATCAGAAAGTCCTTGCAATGTAGAAAGAGGCTATTCAGTCCATCGAGTTTGCACTAACCCTCCGAAAGAGCATCTCTAGTCAGGCCCTTCTCTCCACCCAATTCCTGAAACCCCATACATTTACCATAGCTAATGTACCAAATCTGCACATCTTGTAACATTAAGGGTCAATTTAGCACGACCAATCCATCTAAGCTGCACATCTTTGCTCTGTGAGAGGAAAGTGGAGCATTCAGAGGAAACCCACAGAGACATGGGGAGAATGTGCAAACTCCACACAGTCACTTGAGACTGGAATCAAACTCAGATCTCTGGTGCTGTGAGACAGTGGTTAGCACTGTTTGTTGGAACTGCCTTTTTCCTTTCAGTTTCAGAAATAAAACTCTGGCATTTGTATCTTTACAAACATGATTTAGGAAAAATGATGAACTTTGTATCGGACTGAATTTAAACATGAGTAGCAGTTTTATGCTAGGTTTGGGCTGGTTATTGTGTTAGATGCAGTCTATGTTTGGATTTCTGGTTATGAGGGATCTAGTTTATGATAGTGTTTACATTTGGAGATGGATTTCAATTCAGCCTCAGCTATAACCTTAAAACTGAGTGTAGGTTAGATTTAGATTTGAAGTTAGGGTTGAATTTAGACTAATTTTCAATACAAGAGTTCCACTGAATTTTGGATATATGAAGAATGTGATGATTATTGCTTGGATAATGAAATAGTTAAGATCACATAATTTTCATCACATACCAGTATGAAGGAATATAAATGACAAAAACAACTTAATCCACCTGGGAAAATCAAGTTACACAGCTTGGAATTGAAGCTGTTAACTCTACATGTTTTACAGTTACAGTTCTGGTCGCCTTATTTAAGGAAAGATATTTTATCATTGAAGGCAGTGCCAAGGAGGTTTACTAAGATGATCCCAGGTATGGAGGGACTGCCATGGGAGGAAAGATTAAACAGGTTGGGTCTGTACCCCTTGCAACAATGAGAGGTGATATGATTGAAATGTAAAAGATTTTTAGGGGTTAGACAGTGTAAATGTTGGAAGAGTTTTTCCACTCATGGGAGAGTACAGGGCCAGAGGAAACATTCGTAGAATTAGGGGGTGCTCATTTGAGGAAGAATTACTTCTCTCAAAGAGTGATGAATCTTTAGAATTCTTTCCCCAAGGAACCTGAAGTCCTTGGACGTTTTCAAAGCTGAGATCGATAGGTTTTTAATCAGCAGAGGAATTAAGAGTTATGGAGATAAGGTAGGAAAGTGGACTTGGTGAGTTTTAAATAGTGATAATCTTGCTAAATGATGGAGCAGACTTGAAAGGCTGAATGGCTTATTCCTGTTGCAATTTCTTATGGTTTTACATTATATGATTTGAGCCAAGGGACCTATCTCTCTACTTGGGGTTCAAATGTTTACTCTGAATAATAACTAAACATGACCTAATTGCAACATGTTTGTTCAACATTTCAAAATCTTACACTCAATAAGAATTATTGCATTGACCTGGGTGTGGCTGCTTGGATTTGTGCGAAAATCAGAACAGAGCATATGATCAGTTATCTCCTTCCAATCTCCAGATAATTGATCAGATCTGTCCTGAGCTAGCTAATTATTACCTGGAGCACAATTTCTTGTGCCTCTGCTCTGGGCATGTCACCTACACGATCAACCCTGGATAGGCTGATCTTACTTCCTCAAAGCTCAGTGATTGGCCAGTTGTGGCAAGCTATCTTCTCGAACTGTTGTAGTATACCCACAGTACTGTTAGAAGGGCATTTCAGGGAGTTTGACCCAGAGATGGTGAAGGAATGCTGATATATTTCCAAGTCAGGATAGTGAATGGCTTGTAGTGGAACTAGCAGGTGGTGGTGTTCCTATATATCTGCTGCCCTTATCCTTTTAGATGGAAGTGCTCATGGATTTAGAAGGCATTGTCTAAGTGTGATGGTGGGTTTAGCAGGTGCTGGCTATTGCTTTCTGTCCTTAAACTGATTTGTTTTACCTAATTGCATCCTGGCCCAATTATTCCATAAGACTTGATTTTTGTTAACCAACCTTTCACATAGCATTTTGTCAAATGTTTCTTTGAAACTCATATAGAGACCATCTACTGCATTCTCTTCATCAACCGCATCACTTCATCACAAAATTCAGTTAGATGACTCAAACATAATCTGCCTTTTGCAAACCCTCACTGTATGTTCATCGTAGTGCTAGGTTTTCCTTACTTAGTCTTGCAGCTAAAGGAGCTCTTTAAGAGAAAGAAGTTATCAGTTGTTTGCAGGAATAAACTGGGGTATAACATCTCAGCCGTAGTGCTAATACCTCTTGAAGAAAGGACCTTTGTTGAACCTCCATGGTTTCCTAAAGTCCATCTTGTGAACACCACACAAAAACTGGTAATGAGGGAGTTTAATAAGTGCTCACAAAGAGCTGGAGGGAAATAAAAAGTATCTGCAGAAAATTTGAAGAAATAATTTTGAAGAGAAGCTCATCACCTGCACTGCCTGAAACAAGCTCAGTAGCTGTGAATGGCAAGAACCCCACAACAATAAATTTATAGCTAAGTGTGCTTCAAAACACAAAGAAGCAAGCCCAGCCTGGGTTGTGCCTTGTTCTTGGGAGAAAGGAATCAAGGCACAAATTTGTAGCACATCAGGCACATGATGATCTTTTTATAGAGAGAAAACAGCAGGGGGTTTTGGCACCATGGAACTGTTTAATGAGAATACAGAGCAATGGAGCTCTTAAATGGAACTGTTTACTACTTTGTTCAAGCTAACAAGAAAGCAGAGGATATCACAGCTTTCAGATCCCTGAGCACAATGGGCAGGTGCGCGTGGAGTGGGGAGTTGACATTTAACCTCCTCTGGAGTTTGATGCAGCTGGCAAAACCAGGCATGAAGATGTACAAAATAATACTGAACTTTTACAGAACCACTTCTCACCAAAACCTTTAGAGAGCACAGAAAGGTTTGATTTAATAAGTGCACTCAAGAAGGGAATAAGTCATTTGTATCTACCTTGAAAGGACTGGCTGAAATCTGCAAATTCAGGGATACGATAAATGACGCTATCAGAGAACGATTAGTCTGTGGTTTAAAGAGTGAGGCTATGCAAAAGCAGTTGTTAACTGTAAGCAATCTGACCTTAAAGAAAGCTTTGGTGGTAGTTGTCTCCATTGAATTAGCAGCCAAAAAAGCTCAACAACTGAGTTCAAACATAATTCACAAGATGTTGGCTGAAACTTGAATGCAAGCCCAGACTCTCACTTGTTGTAAATGCACAAGGACTGACACTTAGCAGCAGGTTGTTGGTACAAAGACATCGTGCAAAAAGGGCCACATTCAAAACACATGTTAGAAAAAGAAACAAGCTTCAGGCAAAAACTGAAAGTCAAATAAAACAAATGGGGAGGTAAATGAAGGAAAAACTTCCATGTAGTTCAAAAACGATATGGGAAGGAACTCAATTCAACATCCAAAGATAAACTATCATTAAATGTCCTGACTGTTGTTGATGTAGCAAATGACATTGAGTCACTTCGTTACTGGGTAGAGAGCTACTGAAGAGGAAAGTGGTCACTGGAGCCAGAGACTGTATATAAAGAAAAGTTTTGATCTATTGCTCTGAAACACTCTAAGATTGTAGTTAAAAAAAAAAATTATACTGGGAAAGTGATTCCATTGGGGTGCCAGGATTCACAACAATTCCTGAAGATTGTCACATACAGAGTTATTTTTATACAAAGGATTTGGTATCACTTCATGCCAGCATTGTTCCAACAAGCAATAGCCCAAATCTTAAGGAGATTTGGTGGCACAGTGCAATACGGTATAGGCGGCATGGTAGCACAGTGGTTAGTACTGCAGCTTTACAGCTCCAAGGACCTGGGTTCGATTCCTCGTGTAGGTCACCATCTGTGTGAAGTTTGCACATTCTCCTCATGTCTGCGTGGGTTTCCTGTGCATGTCCCGGCTTCTTGTCACAGTCCAAAGATGTTCAGGTTTGGTTGATTTGTCCATGCTAAAATTGTCCCTTAGTAACTGTAGGTTAGAGGAATTAGGGTGTAAATATGTGGAGATACGGGGGTAGGGCCTGGGTGGGTTTTTGGTCCGTGCAGACTCGATGGGCCAAATGGTCTCTTTCTGCACTGTATGCTTTCTGTGATTCTATGATTAGATGGAGTCTACTGTTATCTAAATGGCATCTTGGTTACTGGAAAGAATCACGAACTCATAGAAACGCTTCAGTGCAGAAGAAGGCTATTTGGACCATCAAGTCTGCAACAGTCTCACCGAGACCCTATCCTTGTAACCCCACGCATTTACCCTGCTAATCTATCTGATACTAAGGGGGGCAATATAGCATGGCCAATTAACCTAGCCCACACGTCTTTGGATTGTGGGAGGAAACAGGAGCACCTGAAGAAACTCCCACAGATACAGGGAGAATGTACAAACTCCATACAGGCAAGAGAATCACCCAAGGTGGGAATCGAACCTGGGTCCTTGGCACTGTGAGACAGCCATGCTAACCACTGTACCACCTTGTCAGCCCATGCCAAAGAACATCTCTACAACTGGATGTCAACAGAAATGAGAAGATTGTGGATTAAGAGTCTGAAAAGACAAATGTGAATTTTTCCAATCTTAGTTGAATATCTGGACCACATCCGTAATGCCAGTGACATTACTGAGACACTTACACCTCAGAATGTGAACCAGCCTTGATCCTTATTAGACCATAATTATTATAGAAGGTTTTTCCCTAATATGGCCACTATATTAAAAGCCTTGTACAAAATAAAAAGTTAAATTGGGTGGATCAATGTGAGAGAGCATTCACGCAAGCCAAAAAGGAGATAATCAAGTCAGAAGTCCCGATAGATTTTGATCGGAATTTACTTGTACATCTGATCTAATCCTGCTGCTTTTCCTCCACAATTTATTTTGGTGGTTTTAGTATCTTGACAGTAGTACGTAACTGGTGTTTAAGATTAGCAACATCGGAGAAACTTGGATTGTTGAGTGAGCAGTGTCCCTGTAGAACCAGGAATTGACTCAAGTGTGTTATCAATGACACTTGTTACCTTTAACCAGTTCTTCATCATTTATACAAACATTCTGCCAGCCCATGTGTTGCTGGATGATGAGGAGCAGACCTGATGTGACATATCACCTCAGGGAATTGGGATAGTGGTTTTCCACTGAATGTCCACAAGTGAAGAGAAGTCAGTAGCTTTCGCACCCAGGACCTTGAATAAGGCTGAAAGCAATTAGGCGCAGATGGAGGAAGAAGCCTTCAGAATTATTCTTGGAATGAAATGGTTCTATTCAATTTCTGTATGAGAGGAATTTGCTTTATTGATGGATCATTGTCCTTGAATCAATCCTGATATGAGGTCCAAGATATTCGGACTTCATAGCAGGATTCCATCACTGGCAGTGACCAGAATGCAGAGATGGACATTGCTATTATGAGCACACACGTACATGATCAAATACGGTCAGTCATACCTTCATGGGAACACAGGTGGACTCTCCCAACTACCTTTACCAAATAGTTCATTGATAAGTAGTTCATCTGGAAACATTTTCTACTTTGAGCAAATAAATAAGACTCCTGTAACTGTAGGGTGAGTTAAGAAACATATAATCTAGAAATAAGCCAGTACTTGCCAAAGCAATGGACATGGTGCTTTGAGGCACAATCTAAGGAACAAACTCCCAGATAAAGCCAGGTGCTACTTGAAGACTTGAGTTTTCTGTATGGCCAGTTGTCTTCTCTGGGGAATGAGAATCATTGTTACACCATGACTAAGGAAATGTGTATTAAACCACTTACATGAAGGTTGCTGTGGTATTGTAACGATGAAGAGAAAAGATCTATTTTTGGTGGCATGTTCTAGATTCTGAAATCAAGGAAAAGGTGGGAATGTTTTTGTTTCATGCAAAAGTGTGGGACCATTAATACTATTTCACTCATGGGAATGGCCAGAAGAGGCCTGGAAATGGGAATGCATTGACTATACCAGACCATTTTAAGGAAGCATGTTTCTCATTCTAATTGATGTTCATTCAAAACAACCTGAAATTGCCATCATGAAGTCAACATCAACAGAGAAAATAATTGAGTGGTTGGATGAAATATTTGGCAGGTTTGCTTACCCTGAACAAGTGATGAGTGATAATGAATCGCAGTCCGTATCTCAAGAGCTTGAAAACTTCTTGAAGCTAAATAGAGTTCAACACTTCAGTTTCACTGCTTAGCATCCAGCAACACATGGGCTGGCAGAACGTTGTTGAAGAACTTGTTAAAGGTAACAAGTGTCATTGACAACAAGCTTGAGTCAATTCCTGGTCCAACAGGGACACTGCTCACTCAACAAGTTTCTCAGGAGTTGCTAATGTGAAATGCCAGTTATGTACTGCTGTCGAGATACTAAAACCACCAAACTAAATTGTGGAGAAAAGCAGCAGGGTTAGATCAGATGG
The DNA here is from genome assembly GCA_024679065.1 of Sphyrna mokarran. NCBI lineage: Eukaryota > Metazoa > Chordata > Chondrichthyes > Carcharhiniformes > Carcharhinidae > Sphyrna > Sphyrna mokarran. The sequence goes on from JAGIQG010000019.1 coordinate 11,063,305, forward strand.
CAGGAGAACATAGCAAAACATTTTAATTTTCACCAGAGTCAAGAAGTTGGTGGCAAGAAACTATACCACAAGTGAAAGATGGATTCCTAACACTATTATAGAACAAACAGGACCGTTCTCCTATGAGATATAAACCCAAAACAATGTAATCCAGGGAGGCATGCAGATCAACTTTTGGCAACAAGAACCAATCTGCCAGTGACAAAACCGACAGAGTCCAAATCCAAGAGATAACATTGACCTTCCTGAAAAACTGACACTAATTGAACCAATTGGTGAAAACAGTACCTAATGTGAATCAAACACCAAGTCAACCTCAGATCACTCTGGCAGGTCTGGTTAAGACAACCATTGATGATGTTCACACCAAGCCAAAGACACCAGAGATTGCAGCAAGAGTTTAAAAAAAACAGATGGAGTTTTGTCGACAACCGCACAGAGAACGATAATCACTGAATTGCCTGAATTATTGACTGTCCTTGTTAATTATTTATTCATGTTATCCTGTTTCTGTGTCAGAGATGTTTAATATAAAGGGGAAAGGACATGAGTATTTATTTCTTTATTATTGTCACAAGTAGGCTTACATTAACACTGCAATGAAGTTACTGTAAAAATTCCCTGGTCACTACATTCCAGCATGTGTTCGGGTACATTGAGGGAGAATTTAGCATGGCCAATGCACCTAACAAACACGACTTTCAGATTGTGGGAGAAAACTGGAGCAGCTAGAGGAAACCTAAGCAGACACGGGGAGAATATGCAAACTCCACACAGACAGTCATTCAAGGCGGGAATCGAACCCTGGTCCCGTGAGGCAGCAATACTAACCACTGTGCCACCCTATACTAAGTATTCATAGTATTATTAATGTTTCCCTACTTCCAGGGTTACTTCAAGAATGATTCAGCCATTTCCACAGGCAGTCTGGCAGTGTAACATCACAACCTGTAGTGTTAACATCTCCTGAATAAAGCTCTTAGTTTCATTGAACGTCCATGGCCTCCGAAACTCATTCTTGCAATCGCTGTAGGCTCTCATTAATTAACTCAAAACTCTTCAAGCATCTGCTGATATATTCTACAATTAAGGATTCCAAAATTTTACCCACCACTGATCAGCCTATAATTGCTCACACTATCTTGAAAGAGGGGGTCATATTTGCCATTCTTAAATCATGCAGCATATCTCCCATATCCAGGGAAGATTTAAAGATAATAAAAAACCCTCAGCTATCTCTGCCTTTGCCTATCTCCTTTAGCACGTGCAAGGCAAGTCACCTAGACCAGATGGCCCATCCACCATAAGTATAGCCAGCTTTATCAGGACTTCCTCTCTCTCACTTTCACTGCATCCTTTGTCTCCACTATCACTGCTTGTATCAATATTTTTCATAATCCCTTTCCTTAGTAAATATCAATGCAAAGAGCTCAATAAGTACTCCTGTGCCTCTAAGCATTACAGCAGAGACAATGGCTTAGTGGTATTCTGGCTGAACTATAATCCAGAAACTCAGCTAATGTTCCAGAGACCCCGGGGTTCGAATCCAGCAGATGGTGGAATTTGAATTCAGTTAAAAACAAATCTGGAATTAAGAATTTACTGATGGCCATGAAACTATTGTCAATCATCGGAGAAAGACATCTGGTTCACTAATGGGGAAGGAAATCTGCCATCCTAACCTGGTCTGGCCTATATGTGACTTCAGAGCCACAGTAATGTGATTGACTGTCAACAACGCTCTGAAATGGCCTAGCAAAGGGCAGTTGAGAGCATAGACAATAAATGCTGGCCAGCCAGTAATACCCCTATCCCATGAATGAATAAACTAATATAAATAAAATCACCCTCAGTGTCCCTAAAGGAATCATAGAAGCCCTACAGTGCAAAAGGAGACCATTCGGCCCATCGAATTTATTGCCCAATCCTAATTTCCCTTGAGAAGGTAGTGGTGAGCTGCTTTCTTAAATCATTCCTATCAATGTGCTTTTGGTTGACCCACCATGCCATTAAAGGTGGAATTCCAGGATTTTGACCCGGCGATTGCGAAGGAACGGCAATATAAATCCAAAGCCGGATGGTGAGTGGCTTGAAGGGGAACTTACGAGTGGAGGCATTCCTCCATCTGCAAGTTCCTGTTGCCCTTGTCCTTCTAAATGGAAGTGGTTGTGGGACTGGGAGATGATGTCTGTGGATTTTCAGTGAATTGCTGCAGTGTATCTTGTAGATAGTACATACTGCTGCTACTGAACATTAATGGTGGAGGGAGTGGATGTTTGTGGATGTAGTGCCAATGAAGTGGGCTGCTTTGTCCTGGATCGTGTCGAGATTCTTGAGTGTCATTGAAGCTGCACCCATCCAGGCAACTGGGGAGTATTCCATCACACTCCTGATTTGTGTTTTGTAGGTAGTGGATAGGCTTTTGGGCATCAGAAGATGAATTACGCTCCACAGTATTCCGAGCCTCTGACCTGCTGTTGTCGCGACTGTGTTTTGTGTAGTGAGTCCAGTTGTTTCTGGTCAATGGTAACCCCAAGGATGTTGACAGTGGAGGATTCAATGATGTTGCACCATTGAATGTCAAGGGTCTGTGATTAGAGTGCCTCTTATTGGCATTTGTGTAGTGAGAATGTTACTCAAGTACAGAAATGAACACATTTTAAACCTTTTTAAGTATTAAAAAACATTTAATTGATGACAAAACTCTTCCTGTTAAGGGTGATGAGCTCTTACTGTCACTATTGATTAACTTTGGCAGTAAAAAGTGTTGAACTCTCTCTGTAAAACATGATAAACTCTCATTGGTAAATGTAATTAACTTGAACTGAGAAAAAGCTGATGAACTCTCACTGTAAAAAGTGATGAATTCTCACTATCAATCACTTCCCATTGCAAGAGTTGATCACATTTCACAGCGGGAGTTCACTTTTTACAGAGATTATCGCTGCTCACAGTCAAAGATCATCAAATTTACAATTAAGTTTCATCACAGTTTTCATGACTTTTTATAGTTCAGTTTCTACACTTTTCCTTGCCAGTGTCTCTCCTCTCATCTCTTTATCACTTTTTATGATCAAGTTAATCGCTTTCACTGCAAGTGTTAATCACTTTCCAGTGTGTGACTTAATCTTTTTTCACAAGACTAGTCATCATGTTTCACAGCTAACATAACCATTTTTAACATTGATATAAAAATTGAAGGGGCTGTGGCTTTTTTCTCTATGAAAGAGAATACTGTAGGGTAACCTGGTGAATGAGTTAATGATCATGAAAGGATCTGACAGACTAGATGCAGAGAAGGTACTTCCAGCTGAAAACAAGATAAGAACAATGGATCTCGACATAAGATAGTCATTGATAAATGCAATGGGAAATTCAGGCAAAACGTCTTTACACTGAGGGTAGTGAGAGCGTGGAAACTGCTGTGATAGTATTTGGACCAAATAGCACACGTACCTTCAAAGGGAAACACAAGAAGGGGAAAAGAGTCAAAGGGCATGTTAGATATGCCCAAGAGAATCGGTGAAATGGTGCAACGATAATAATCTCTCCCTCCAGTGTCAGTAAAACAATGGAGATAACCATCAACTTCAGGAAGCATTTTGGGAGATTCTGTCCCAAAATTCTGTAGACATTCTGTCTACAGCAATGGGAATAAAGTAGAAATGATCGAAAGCTTCAAGTTTCTAGATCTCCAGATCACCAACAACCCGTCCTGGTCCCTTCATGCTGACATTATAGTTCAGAAATGATGTGGAGATGCTGGTGTTAGACAAGGGTAGGCACAGTAAGGAGTCTCACAACACCAGGTTGAGTCCAACAAGTTCATCTGATACCAAGAGTTTTTGGAATGCTGTTCTTTTGTCAGATGATACAAATAAACCTGCTGGATTTTAACCTGGTGTTGTGGGACTTCTTATAGTTGAGAAAATCCATCAGCATCTCTATTGCCTTAGGAGACTGAGGAAATTCAGCATGAATGCCATGACTCTCACCAATTTTTATGGATACATCATAGAAAGCATTCTTTCTGTATGTATCACAGCATGGTATGGCTCCTGCTCAGTCCAAAAAAAAAACAGAAAGCCACAAAATGTAAAAAGTCGCAAACGAAGCCTAATCTATTACACAAACCAGCCACTCATCCGTTTATTCTGTCTACACTTACTGTTTTCTTGGAAAAGCAGCCAGCAAAATCAAAGATCTTATACATCCCAGACACAGTCTCTTCCACCATCTTCCATTGGAAAAAAATATAAAAGTCTGAGATCACACACCAACCGACTCAAGAACAGCTTCTTCCCTGCTGCCTTTAAATGGACCTATCTTTTATTAAGTTGATCTTTCTCTACACCCTATCTATGACTGCAACACTATATTCCGCACTTTCTCCTTTACTTCTCGTCTTTGAACAGTATGCTTTATCTGTACGATGTACAAGAAACAATACTTTTCACTGTATCCCAATGCATGTGACAATAATAAACCAAATTATACAAGATTGGATGAGATGTCAGAGAAGTTTCATCTGGAGTATCAATTCCAGCATAGACACGATAAGCCAGCTAATCTGCTTCTGTTCTGTAAAGTTAATCACCTTTCCAAAGAACATTTGTTACATTTTACAGCAAGTGTTTATCGCTATTTACTTGGAAAATATAATCACATTTCACAGTTAAAGCAAACATGTCTTGCATTTAAACTTCATCATATCTCAGTTCTCACAGTTAAAAAGTCTATTTTATATGTTGTGAGTTTATATGTGGTAACTAAAATGAATTACTTCTTCAGTAAAAGTTAATTCTTTTACCCGCAAAATCCGGAGGAAAGGCAGGGTGACATCAGGCAATGTTACTTTTGGGGTTTCGACACCTATACACACCAAACCTCTTGACCTGTGAAATTTCCCCAAACAGCCAGTAGAAATTCATAGAATCATAGAACTCCTACAGTGCAGAAGAAGCCCCTTCAGCCTATCCAGTCTGTACTGGCTCTCCAACAGAGCACCTTATCCAGGTCCAACCCAGCCTACCCCATAATCCCAAGCATATGCCTCACTAATCCATCTAACCAAATCTGTAGACATCAAGGCACAATTCAGCATGGCCAATCCACCTAACTTGCACATCTTTCGGATTGTGGGAGAAAACTGAGCACCCAGAAGAAACTCACGCAGACAAGGGGATAATGTGCAAACTCCACACAGTTAGTCATCCAAGGTCAGTATCGAACCCAATCCCTGGCACCATGGGGCAGCAGTGCTAACTACTGTGCCACTCTATCATCCATAAATTTACCAACAACTAATTTGTGAGTTGTTGATTAACTCCTTAAATGTGGGTGGCGTAGTGGCACAGTGGTTAGCACTGCTGCCTCACTGCTCCAGGGACGTGACTTTGATTCCCAACTTGGCTCACTGTCTGTGAGGAGTTTGCATGTTCTCCCCATGTCTGTATGGATTTCCAGGTGCTCTGGTTTTCTCCCACAGTCTGAAAGACATGCTGGTTAGGTGCATTGGCCATGCTAAATTCTCCCTCAATGTATCTGAACAGGTGCCGAAATGTGGCAACTGGAGGATTTTCACAATAACTTCACTGCAGTGTTAATGTAAGCCTACTTGTGACACTAATAAATAAACTTAAACATTGCTGGTATGGGGGGACTGTGTGATGCTGAATATCTCTTCAGCTATCTGCATTTGAACATAGAATGGTGAGGTCCAAAATGGCACTAAAGTGACTCTAAATGAGCACTTACTAATGTCATGATGAGCCATATACTGAAGCACGCTTGTAATGTGCTTACTGAGGTAGTGTTTGGTGCAGACCACACCAGCATTGAGCAATAGATGACACTTTTATCGTAGTAAGAAGTTTCACAACATCAAGGTTAAGTCCAACAGGTTTATTTGGTAGCAAATGCAATGAGGATGGCCCCAACTGGGATCTTGGGTTCATGTCACACTATCTGTAACCCCCACAACTTGCCTGGACTTGCAAAATCTCACTAACTGTCCTGTCCGGACACAATGTATATCTCTTTAACCTGCGCTTAATGCTCCCTCCATTCACATTGTCTGAACCTTTAAGACTTAATTAGCTGTAAAGACTCACATTCCAATCATTATTCTGTAAATTGAGTTTGTATCTTTATATGCCCTGTTTGTGAACAGAACTCCCACTCACCTGACGAAGGAGCAGTGCTCCGAAAGCTAGTGGTGCTTGCTACCAAATAAACCTGTTGGACTTTAGCCTGGCATTGTGAGACTTCTTACTGCGTTTACCCCAGTCCAACACCGGCATCTCCACATCACTTTTATCATCAACAGCCACATCGCTGAAAATTCTGGGCAATGGAGTCAAATTTTGCAGCCTATTGACTTTCGCTAAAAGTGTTCATCATTTATGACAGCAAGCTTCCATAATTTTTTTTTACAGGGAAAATTCACCACTGATCACAGTGAGAGATAAAACATTTTCAAGTGAGAGTTCATCACTTTTCACCGTAAGAATTCATCGATTTTCACAATGAGAGTTCCTCCGTTTTTACCGTTAAATAAACACTCTTTACGATTAAATTTCATGATTTTTTTTAAAATAATATTCATCACTTTTGACAGTTGGAATTCATCCCTTTCTGCAGTTTAACAATCACATTTTACAGCTAATGTTCGTCACTTTTTTAAATTGAGAGTTTTCATAACTTATATTTCGAAATTGGAGTGGCTGACATTGGATCAGCGCGTGAGGTCAATTATGCTTCATACTGTACATGACCACTGGGGAACATGGACTGGACTTCCACTGCTAACAACAGGTTGGTTCAGATAACTGAGAAGTCTATTGCCACTTCTGACTATCTTGTCCCTTTTCGTTTACACTCAGATGGAGGTTTTGTCACCATCATCTGCACTTAGACACCAAGTTTAAGAGCAAATGCCAAAGACCGAGGTCATTTTTACAATATTCTAGATGGAATTTAACCCTGGAAAGTGTGAGGCGATACACTTTGGAAGAGATTGGATAGGCTTAGGTTGTTCTCATTGGAGCAGAGAATACTGAGGGGTGACCTGATTGAGATGTACAAGATTATGAAGGGCATGGACAGAGTGGATAGGAAGTAGTTGTTCCCCTTAGTTGAAGGGTCAGTCACTAGAGGACATGAGTTCAAGGTGAGGGGCAGGTAGTTTGGGTGGAGTGATGTGAGGAAAAGCTTTGTTACCCCAGATGATCTGGAAGGTGTTGCCTAAGGGAGTGGTAGAGGCAGATTGCCTCACATCCATTAAAAGGTACCTGAATGAGCACTTGGCACGTCATAACATTCAAGGCTATGGACCAAGTGCTGATAAATGGGATTAGGTGGGATATCAGGTGCTCCTTGTGTGCTGGTACAGATTCAATGGACTGAAGGGCCTTTTCTGCACTGTGTGATTCTATGACATTCTGGAGAACCTGTCACATGAAGAAAACTTAATTATCCTGAGGAACTTAAAAGCAGGAATCTATGTATCAGACAGAGTTTCTTGCCAAATGTGCCTTGGTCGTCATAGCATTGGCTAATTGAATTGGAAGTGGATAGTAACTGCTAGAACTTTGTCCACCACCTGAACAGGCCAATTATATACCATCTTATACCTACACATACTAGTTCTGGACTCCACTACCCTGGGGAAAAGATCTTGATGTGGAGATGCTGGCGTTGGACTAGGGTAAACATAGTAAGAATTCTCACAACACCAACTTCAAGTCCAACAGATTTATTTGGTAGCAAATGCTACTAGCTTTCAGAGCTAGTGAGATGAATGAACACTGCTCGACAATTACCAGGCAAGATTGTTCTCTTCCTGTTGGGGAACACTTGAGCGGTCATGAGCGCTCAGTCTCTGATCTTTGGGTAAGCGTTCTCTAAGACAACCTTCATAACAAATGACAGCACAGATTCGCAGAGCGGAGACTGATAACCAAGTTCCACATGCATGAGGACAGCCTCAACCAGGATCTTGGGTTCACATCACACTATCTGTAACCCCCACAACTTACCTGGACTTGCAAAATCTCACTAACTGTCCTGTACGGAGACAATACACATCTTTTTAACTTATGCTTAATGCTCTCTCCACTCACATTGTCTGTACCTCTAAGACTTGATTAACTGTAAAGATTCGCATTCCAATCATTATTCTGTAAATTGAGTTTGTGTCTTTATATACCCTGTTTGTAAACAGAACTCCCACTCACCTGATGAAGGAGCAGCACTCCGAAAACTATGGTGTTTTCGACCAAATAAAATGGTTGGACTTTAACCTGCCATTGTGAGACATCTTACTGTAAAAAAAAATCTTGGCCATTCACCTTATCTTTGTTCCCCATGATTTTATAAACCTCTGTAAGATCTCACTCATCCTCCTACACTCTAGGGAAAAAGTCCCACCCGAAAGAGTCTCTTCTTAAAATTCAAACCTTCCAGTCCCGGTAACATCCTTGCAAATCTTTTTGCACCCTTTCCAGTTTAATAACATCCTTCCAAAGCAGGGCGATCAAAATTACATGCAGTATTCTGAATATGGCTTTACCAATGTCTTGCACATTTGTAACATAGTCCTAACTTAAATGCTCTGACTGATGAAGGTAAGTGTGTCAAATGCCTTCACTAATCTGTCTACCTATGATGCCACTTTCAAGGAACTATGTACCTGCAACCCTAGATCTGTTGGTTCAGCAACACTCCCCAGGGTCCTACCATTAACTATATAAGTCCTGACCTGGTTTGTCTTACCAGATAGTAACCCCTCACATTTATCTGAACTAAACTCCATCTGTCATTTCTCAGCCCACTGGCCGAATTGATCAAGATCCTGCTGTAGTCTTAGGTAAGCCTCCTTGAGGAAGTGTTGAATAGTCTTCCTGCAGGAACAGGAGATGTGATCAGCTCTGATGCACCTTTACAGATCGAGAATCCGATTTGTGGAAATGAAACTAGATCTGCCCCTGTTGAGTTGCATTGCTCCAAAAGAAAGTCTACCTCTGGGTAGTCTGACTTTATAATGGACTGTGCTAAAGAATTAATTAATGATGTAATGTAAAAAGTTAAAGTTTTAATGGCATATATTAGTAAGGGACTAAAAGGGGAAGGGATATAGTTGTGAGCATCTCACATGTAGGCATCTCAAAGGATCATGTGACTCATTCAGATCAAAACACCCAAATCCTAAGGCTGAACATGGGCTGTTCCAGCCAATTTAGAAACAAGAGATAGAATAACGGGTCCTATCTTTCTCACTCTCTGCATGTTGCTGTTAATAAATAGTTCTTTTGTTACTACACTTGGTGGTCATCATTCATTCCAAAATATTACAAGACTTACTCAGAAGGTGAGATCTCAGTGGATTGAGGATAGAGTCCTAGATCAGATTAAAGATTGGCTGACTGACAGAAAGCCGAGAGTCGGGATAAATGGGTCCTTCCCTGGCTGGCAAAATGTTACTAGTAGGATGTTGCAGTGGTCAGTTCTCAGATCTCAACTGTTTACAATTTATATAAATGATCAGCAAGCAGGGATAGAGTGTTACATCACAAATGGATAATACGAAAATAGATGGGAAATAGAAGAGAATAGAAAGATTCTACAGGTGGATATAGATAGGCAAGGAGAATGGGCCAAAATTTGGCAGCTGGAGTTTAATGTGGATATGTGTGAGATTATCCATTTTGGCAGAAATTATTTCCTTGATAGAAAGCATATTCAAAATGTGTCCGGGCAGGGAGATCTGGGTGTCAATGTTCATGAAATGTTTGTAATGGGTGTCAATGTTCATGAACGTTCGTAAAAAGGCAGTATGCGGGTGAAGTGTATAATAAAAAAGGCAAATGGGATGTTGGCGTTTATTGAAAGGGACAGGAGTATAAAAGTAGAGAAGTGTTGTTCTAAATGTATAGGGTGTTGGTGAGACCACACCCTGGAATGTGTCCAATTTTGGTCTCCTTTGAGGAAGGATGTGGTGGGGATTGGAGGGAGTTCAGAGGAAGTTCACCAGATTGAATTCCAGAGTGAAGGGGTTGACGTATGAGCAGAGATTAAATAGTTTGGGCTTGTACTCACTGGAGTTTAGAAGGATGAGGAGGGACCTGATCAAGGTATATAAAATTTTAAAAGAGATTGATAAAGTAAATGTGACACAAATGTTTCTTCTTATGAGGCAACCTAGACAAGGGTCACGGAGACAGGTTGCGAAGTGAGAGATTTAAAATTGAGATGAGGAGGAACTGCTTCTTGCAGAATGTGGTGAATTTGTGGAACTCGCTGTCCCATTAGCACGGTGGAGTGTGAATCATTAAATTGTTTCAAGAAGGAGATAGATAGATATATTTCTAATTTAAGAAATGGAAAAGAAGGATATGCAGAACAGGTGGGGGAGGTGGATTTGAGATCAGGGAGAGATCAGCCATTATCTGAATGGTGGAGCAGGCTTGAAAGTCTGAATTAGCCCATTTCTGCTTTTAATTCCTACATTCCTATGAACTATCATTTATTGCTCAGAGAATCCATCAATTTTTACACTGAAAATCCATTACCTTTTAATCTGAGAATCAATCGCTTACACTGCGAATACATCACTTTTACACTCAGTATCTGTCACTTTTTACATTGACAATTCATCACTTTTTATACCGAGAACTTGTCATTTTTTACACTGAGATTTTACCTTTTTTTACACTGAGAATTCATCACAGAAACGATAACTTCTTACACTGAGAATTCATCAGTTTGGGGAAAAAAAATCTGAATATCTACTTTATCTATGCTTCTCATAATTTTGTAAACTTTTATCTGGTTACCTCTCAGCCAACTAACCTAACTTGTCCAATCTCTCTTCTCATAGGTAATAGCATCCAAACCAGGCAACTTCCTAATAAACCTTTTCTGTTCTCTCTCCAAAACCTCGAGATCCTCCTGGTAGTGTGGTGACCAGAACTGTGGTCCTTTCTAGAGGCTTTTTAGAAATTTTCAGGATTAGAAGGCCTCAGAGTTTTAATCCAACACTGAAAGATTCAGTTCATAACAGGTGCTAAAAAGCTGCAAAATCTAGCATTGTATGAGCACACTTTCTTTTTTGCCAATCTAGAAAGAGATGTATGTGTTTTGAATATTAACTTGGAACATTATAATTAGTTAGCTGTTAAGGTTTATATTATATCGTGTTTGGTTCTTGAAATTGATAAAAGTTGTGCTAATTATTATTGGTATACTCTAACTTTGTTCTTTCATAAACTTTGTTTGATAAAAGCTTCCTAGTGCATCACTTGAATTACACTTGGAGTGAAGCACCTCATGTTTACCCATAAAAGATCCAATGTAAAACTTAGGCTCTAAGCTAACTTTATAAAACATCTTGGTGTTCTGGCCTGGGTCAAAGCAAATTTTTATACTGTGATCTGTGAAATCACTTATTACACTGAGAAATCACCACTTGTTACATTGCGAATCCATTACTTTTTTCACTTCGAATCCATTGCTTTTTTATACTAAAAGTTCATCACTATTTATACCGAGAAGGGTTCACAAAGAATTGGGAATTTGACAATATTTACCCTGAAAATGCATCTCTAATATATTGAGAACCCATTACTCTAAGTTAATGGAGAGTCAAATTTTATTATTTTGCAAAACCATCACTTTTTACTCTGAGAATCCATTTCCTTTTAGACTGAGAACACAACACTGTTTGCATGGCAAATACTTAATTTTTAGACTGAGAATCCACCAATTTTTACCGTGAGAATCCGTCACTTTTTATTCCGAGAATCCATCATTTGAGAATCAATCGTTTTTACAGTAAATTCTTCAGTTTTTACGAGAATTGTTTAGATTTTACACGGAGTCCATCGCTTTTTACAATTAGAATGATTTTTACACTGCAAATTCACCAATTTTTACACTGTGATCCCTAACAACACTTTATACACTTTATGCGCTGAGAATCCACCACAATTTCCAATTGAATCCTTCATTTATTACACTGAGAATTCATGTTTCACCTGAGGATCCATTACCTATTGAGGTGAGAATTCATCACTTATCATGCTGAGCACTCATCACTTTTTTACACTGGGAATTCATTACTGTATTCATGGAGGTTTCATCTATTTTTACACTGAGAATTTGTCACTTTTTACAGTTTTTACAGAGAATACCTATGACATTCACTATTAAAATTAATCCGTTTTTGCTACAAGTGTGCATCCTTATTTCAGTTAAATGTAACGGGTTTTTATGATAAAGTTCATCAGATTTGATATTGGAAGTTCATCACTTATTTTCTTTCATCATTTTTCACAACAAAAGAATGCCATTTTTTGAGTGAGTTTTTCCAAATCAATTTCTCCTTTTAAATCATTTGTTTTCGCAATTAAAGGTTATTTCTTTTAAAACGACATTTTAGCCTTTAAGAGTTTATTGCTCTTCACTGTAAGTGATCATCACACTTTACAGGCAATGATCTTAACTTTTGACAATTAAAACCTTTCAATGCAAGCTCTCGTTGTTTTTTCACAATAAAATCTTATCGCTTTTTACTGACAAAGTCCATTACTTTTTACAATGAGTGGCCATCATATTTTTGCAGTTAAAACATAATCACTTTTTACAGGGAGATTCAACCAATTTTTCAGTGATGGTTCAGCTCATTTTACAGTTAGAATTAATCACTTTTTGCAATTACAGCATGAATTTATCAATTGTGCAAGTAAGATTTTATTCATTTTACTGTAATTGCTCTGTATGGTTTATAGGGTGAGTTCATTACTTTACAGTTAACGCTATATGTCCAGACTTTGCAGGAGGTATTACAGGGAGTTGATCAGCATACATCGTTATTATGGAATAAATCAGATAGCAACTTCCTATATCCACATTTTACGGTTAAATGCAAAAATTAAGAAGTTGCTGCCCAATTTATGATACTTCTTAACTAGCTTTGCTACACAACTACCTCACAGAGATCTAACAATGACATATATTACAGAGTGACTCATTAGTTACCCACTAAACATGCCATGAAGTTAAGAATTTGTGCATTCACATGCAAGTGTTTTTCCAAAGGAGTTACAATTCTTAATTACTGCCAAAAAACAACTGCAAGTTTCAAGCTCACTCCTACCTGATTTAATTGTTGTTGGAGTTTTAAAGCAATTTTAATTTCGAGTTTGTCTTGTTCACTTAATTGAATCTTTCTTTCCCACACTTGAAATTACTTGCAGCACGATTTTATATAGAAACAAAATATTCTGGCTTAAATTTTCAATTTTTGGTTTCTGATGTTTGTCAGGAGGGATTTTGATCCCTGCACACTGAACAATTTTAACCCAACAGTGTGAATGTTTTCATTGCCCTCCCCCCTCCTCAGCCTGGAAGTCAGTCCAGTTGACAGGTTTGATGCAGGAAGGAAAAGCTGTAGCAGAAGTCTCAAGCATGAAATACACTGCTGCGTGTGAACACCCAAAAGTAAGGCTGAGTACAAAATCGATTAAATGATCAGAATCACAGCTGCACAGTGGTTAGTACTGCTGCCTCACAGCTCCAGGGACATGAGTTCAATTCCATCCTCAGGTCACTCTCTGTGTGGCGTTTGCACATTTTCCCCATGCTTGCGTAGGTTTCCTCCGAGTGCTGTGGTTTCCTCCTACTGTCTAAAGATGCGCAGGTTAGGTGGATTGGTTATGCTATTTTGCTGATTAATATCCAAAGGTGTGCAGGTTAAAAGAATTAGGTAAACGCATGAGATTATGGGTGTCAGGCCAGGGTGGGATAGTCTGTTGGAGATTCAGACTTGATGGACTGAATGGCCTTCTTCTGCTCTGTAGGGATTCTGTGATTCTAAAATCAGCAAGAGACCTTGTGGGTGGATAGATCAGTGATTGTGAAGATAATCAATAATAACCTGGGAAGGTTGATGGCACTATTAGAAACTGATTACAGGGATGCAAGCAAGTGAGCTTAAGGCTCGCAACAGCAGCTCTGTTTGACCCCCAAGCATTTGTTTTCACAGGGTTCAGACATTGTTGGCTTGGCCAGAATTTATTGTCCATCCATAATTGCCCTTGATAAGGCGCTGGTGAGCCCCTTTCTTGAAATGCTGCAGTCCAGGTGATGTAGGAACACCTGCAGTGCTGCTAGGGAGAGCATGCCAGGATTTTGACCCAGTGACAAGGAAGGAACAGATGTTACATATATCATCACCAATGCACAATGGCAGCAGTTTGATCCATCTACAAGATAGACTGCAGCAACTCACTGAAGCCCTTTTGACAGAACCTTCCAAACCTGTGACCTTTATTACCTAGAAGGACAAGGGTTGCAGGTGCACAGGTGCAAGCTCTCCTCCAATTCACACACCATACTGAGCTGGAAATGGCCAGCACGATAGCACAATGGTTAGCACTGCTACTTCACAGCTCCAGAGACCTGGCTTCAATTCCCAACTTGGGTCACTGTCCGTGTGGAGTTTGCACACTCTCGCCATGTCTGCGTGAGTTTCCTCCGAGTGCTCTGGTTTACTCCCACAGTCCAGAGATGTGCGGGTTGGGTTGATTGGGCATGCTAAAGTTGCCCCTTAGTGTGTTGAAGTGTGTAAGTTAGAGAGATTAGTGGGTAAAATATGTAGGTGTATGGGGGTAGATCCTGGGTGGGATTGTGGTTGGTGCAGACTCGATGGGCCAAATGGCTTCTTTCCGCACTGTAGGGATTCTATGATGTCTATGAAATATGTCACCATTCCTTCAGTGTCACTGGGCCAAAATCTTGGAACTCCCTCCCGACTGTGGGTGTACCGACACTACTTGGTTCAAGAAGACATCCTGAGAACTGAGCTCACCACCACCTTCCCAAAGGCAGTTTTGCCTACACAATAAATAATATCCCAGCCAGCGATGGCCACATTTCAGGAGAGAATTAAAAAAAACTATGTTCAACTTGTGATACTAGTGTACCTTTAAGAGTTGTTTTATAATTCATGCTGACATCCATAGGTGCTGTCATTGTTCGGAGGAGAAAAAAAAACCTGTGGGCAGCTCAGGTGTCAGAGATTCATTTTCAGTTTCAATTTGGAGCTACAGGTTTGAGGTTTTTGGGTTTTAGAAGGGATAGCAAGCTAAAAAGAAGAGTGTTCTCTCCTTGTTGTTTTGAAAATTCTATTGGTTTCCTGAAGGGTGAAAATCTGTTACTGTTGATGGAAGCAGGATCAGAATCTCACTGGTGTTTTGGGAAGCTGTCTTGTCTTCACACTATTCTGTGTCTCAAGAGCATTTAACAGCAGAATTCAACTAATGGCTTCAATCCCATTCTCACGTGAGCAGTAGACTGTGCTGTATTGAACCTGTTTAAAGAGTTGTTTATGGTTGGTTTTGATTGGGACAGCTGATATATATTCATTAAGAGTTATACATTATTGGTGGTGTTTTGTTTCTTGTTTGTAACTGATAAAAATTCTTGCTAACTTTCTTACTATACATGTTAACTATATTCTTAAATAAGTTTGTTTGATAAAAACTTCCTAGTGCGTCACTTGAATCATACCTGCTTATCCTAAACAAAATTCAACATACAAAACTTATGATTCAGACGGGCTTCATAAAACACTTTGGTGTTTCTAACCTAAACCTTAACAAACTGTGCATGGTTGAGACAGACTGTTCGTTAGTGCATTCGGGCTGAAAATGCCGGCACTGCACTGCGTTCAAATCAGTATTACATGCTAAATAACATTGCAATCTGCCTTCTCTGTTACTTTTGACACACGCCCTCTCTCTGCGCTAACTTATCCAGCCCCAGAATGTAATCATGGATTCATACAAACTCATGGAACATAAGGAGGCCACTTGACCCATCATGTTGGTGCCAGCAAATAAAAAAGAGCTTTCCAATCTAACTTCACTTTGCAGCTCCTGGCTCGTGTCCCTATAAGTTATCACAACTCAAACACGTATTCAAATGTCTTATAAACACGGTGAGCTCTGCTGTCTTCACCACGTTCAGCTGTGAGTCCCAGACCGCCAGCACCTTCTGGGTGTATAAGCTTTTCCTCAACTCTCCTTCCATCATTTAGTTTAAAGTAGGGGTCTGAAAACTACCACTCGTGGACCACATCCAGCCTGCAACATAGAACATAGAACAATACAGCACAAACAGGCCCTTCGGCCCACGAGTTGCACCGATCACATCTACCAATCCACAGACCCATCTATAACCCCCTATCCTATTCTTTTCCATATACTCATCCAGAAGTCTCTTAAAAGACCCCAGTGAGTTTGCCTCAACAACCTCCGACGGCAGTTGGTTCCATTCACTCACCACCCTCTGGGTGAAAAACCTACCCCTGACATCTCCTTTGTACTTGCTTCCCTGCACCTTAAATCTGTGTCCTCTCGTTGTGACCATTTCAGCTCAGGGAAATAGCCTCTGAGAGTCCACCCTATCTATCCCTGTCAACATTTTATAAACCTCTATCAGGTCACCTCTCAACCTACGTCTCTCCAGTGAGAAGAGTCCCAGCTCCCTCAACCTATCTTCATAAGGCTTGCCTCCCAATCCGGGCAGCATCCTTGTAAATCTCCTCTGAACCCTCTCAATAGCCTCTACATCCTTCCTATAAAGAGGCGACCAGAACTGCGCACAATACTCCAACTGGGGTCTGACAAGAGTCTTATAGAGCTGCATCATTACCTCCTGACTCCTGAACTCTATTCCTCAATTAATGAAGGCCAGTACACCGTACGCCTTCTTGACCACTTCCTCCATCTGCGAGGCCGATTTAAGAGTCCTATGGACCCGGACCCCGAGATCCTTCTGCTCTACAACACCGCTAAGACTCCTACCCCTTATATTGTACTCCTTCATCCCATTATTCCTGCCAAAATGGACCACTACACATTTATCTGCGTTGAAGTCCATCTGCCACTTCTCCGCCCAGTCTTGCATCCTATGTCCCGCTGCAACTTTTGGCATCCCTCCAGACCATCCACAACACCACCAATCTTTGTATCATTGGCGAACTTGCTAACCCATCCCTCCACTTCCTCATCCAGGTCATTTATGAAAATGACAAACAGCAGGGGTCCCAGAACAGATCCCTGGGGCACTCCACTGGTTACCGACCTCCATGCAGATCAAGACCCATCCACAAACACTCTCTGCCTTCTGCCGGCAAGCCAGTTCTGGATCCACGAGGCCAAAGCCCCTTGGATCCCATGCCCTCTCACCTTCTCCAGAAGCCTTTCATGTGGGATCTTATCAAACGCCTTACTAAAGTCCATGTACACTACGTCCACCGCCCTTCCTTCGTCAATGTGTTCAGTCACATTTTCGAAGAACTCAACTAGGCTCATAAGGCATGACCTGCCCTTGACAAAACCATGCTGACTATTTCTAATCAGTCCAAACTTCTCCAAACGTTCATATATCTTATCCCTCAGAAGCCTCTCCATCAGCTTACCAACCACTGAAGTCAGACTCACCGGTCGGTAATTTCCTGGACTATCCCTGTTCCCTTTCTTAAAGGTAGGAACCACATCCGCAATCCTCCAATCCTCCAACGTGCCGCATCCAGATCGGAGTTTGAAGACTGCTGGTTTAAAGCAATGATTAATGACCTCTGCGAATAGAACTGGTTCCATCCTATCCACTTGTCTTGGTATTTCATAATCTTGTATACCTGAATTAAATCTCCTTTCAAGCCTCCACTGTTCAAAATCCCAGCCAATCCAAACTTTCCTCAAATAAAATTTTCTGTTACTGGCAACGTGCTTGTCTTCTGTATCCTCTGGTGTGATCACATTCCTTCCTGTGATGTGGCGCTGAGAACAGCGCACAGTATTTTGCTAATAGTCTAACCATTGTTGCATACAGCTCTAACCTAGCCTTCCTGCTCTTATAGTCCATGCCTTAGTTCATAAAGGACCTTATCTTGTAGTATCTTGATCAGCTTATCTCCATTTCCTACAGGGATCACACAGAGCAGAGGACAGGCACTCAAAGGTCCTTTACACTTCTCAGAACTCTGCCATTTATTCCCCTTGTCTTGTTTTCCCTTCTCTACCTCATCCCCATTCCAGATTAATTTCCATTTGCTGTTTTTCTCCCATCCGACCGTTCCGTTGACATCTCGCTGCAGCCTACTGCTTTCATCCTCATTACCAACCCTGCAGCCAAGCTTTGCATCATCCACTAGCTTCTCAGCCATGTCACCCCACGCAGACGCACGTACACACACACACCAGACACAGACAGCACTAACACCATTTGGAAGCCAAACAGACTCCTGTAATGCCAAAACTGTGGCTGCAACATTCCTGAGTTTTGTGGCAATCTTGTTTCTGGCTCTGATTTTGCAGATGACCTGTAGAGGGAGCTGTTTTGGAAAAAAAGGATGTTTGCAAACTAAATTACAGCAAAAAAGCCCACAAACTGTGAGCAGCTCCTAATGTAACCAACAGTGAACACAATAAAGTCTTTTTAACCAGAAAATATGAGGCTATCACTTCTAACACTTAATGCCTTACAGTTAAAATCTGTAGCGGTGCAATGTAAAGTTTCATTGCCTCTCAACTTAACTTAATTTGAGTTGATTTGCTCCTGCCTGGTCCAATCAGCCAACCAAGTGCAAATTCCACTCTAAATCATGTTAGTTTTCAAACGTGTAGCTTCCCTCAACTTTTGGCTTAAGCTTATTTAAATATCAGCAAAACCTGCCATCAGCCAGTTCAGTCGAGCAGCATTTCAGAATGTAATTTTTTTTTAAAATTCAGAAGTAGTTTTTATTTTAAGTCTATCCTTTGGTACGTTTAAGAGCGTGTACTTATTCATAGAGCTGTGTGATGCATGTTGGAGTACTGCCCCTTTTAAGGGGACGGGGCAGGTGACCCTGGGTACGGGGGTGGTCTACCCAGAGACCATCCTGAAAGGGTAGTTGTCTCTTGGTGTGTGGAGCAAGCAAGGCTGTAATAAACAGCCGTGTTCCCTGACACCTGTCCGTAGAGTGAGTTCTTGAGGGTACTGCCCAGTGGTAAAGAATTCAACAAGCTGAAAATGAGGTTATCACAAGAAATTAAGCATTTCTGATGAGCGTCTCCAGTTCAGCTGTTTACACAGTGAATCTTACATACTGAACATTATATTAAAAACCTCACAGTGCCAACTGCTTGTGATTTTGGTGTATAGCTTCTTAGTTAATTGAAGCAAAAATCGCAGGACAACATTTTCCTGACCCGTCTGCCATGGGAATCATAGCGAGTGGGATAGAAATTGTGGTGGACCAAGCAAAAGCCTCTTGACCTATGGTGGGAATCTCTGGTCTTGATAGTGAGTATGGTTGGATAATCCCCGCCCAAAGTCTTTTAAACATGCCATATTGTTTTCTTGTCTTATTTTGAGAGACTGCTTTGGAGGCCCCAAAATGGATACATCACAATAGTGACTCATTCAATTCATGGGGGTGAATTTTCCCATTCCGTTCACCATAGTGGATCATAGTGGGGCAGCAGTGGAGGGGAGAAGGGAGGAATGATCATGGAATGGTCTGCTTTTCACCATGGTCGCAATACTTTCCTCACAAGCTGCAGGAGCCTGGCATCAGGGTCAAATGGGGTCAGGAGCATGTACTGCGAGGTACAAACAGACTCTTAGCCGTGACTTTTCCCAATTTGGTCAGTCAATGGCCAGAGGACAAGCTCACCCCTTAATTAAGGACACTAAATGGGATCTCTAAGCATGAAGGCCAGTAGGTCTTCAGGCAATGAAGAAGCAGGATATTTCCATGTGGGATTTTTCCTGTTTCGGGGCAAGCGTTGTTGGAAAATCCCTCCCATAGGCTTTTTTGTGGGTGGAGCTGGTTAATAGCATGATGCTATTCAAACTGGCACAAATGGATGTGGTTCACACTTAAAATGCAGCAACATTTTGGGTCAGCTAGGTCAATTTCAAGCAAATAGCATTGAAACAATACAGTGTAACCAGTGGCTGTTTCAATCCAGTTAAATGTATGTTACTGTTCAAATTAATTACTTTTTTTAAATCAACCGGAATTCCTCACTCAGTTTACACTGCAAATGTTCGTCCCTTTTTTTTCAGCGAGAGGTTATCACTTTAACAATGAAAGTTCATTTCTTCTTATAATTACTACTCATCATTTTTACTTATTAATTATAATGAATCACTTCTCACTTACAAATGTTCATTGCCTTTCATGATAGAGTTTATCACTTGTTACAGTTGGGTATTAGCACTTCTACAGTTACAATATTCACACTTTTTACTGTTAAAGTTCATCCATTTTTCCAGTGAGAGGCTACCTCTTTTTACAGTCTGTGCTCATTATTTCAAAGAGTGAGAACTCTCGCTATAAAAAGTAGAGAACATTTTCAGTTTAAGGGGTGAACTTAATGCAACGAAGTAATTACGTTTTAACTGTAGGAAGTAATTAATTTTTAGGGATGAATTTCTAGGCTCAGAAAAGACAGGCGTGGAGGCAGGAAGGCACTGATATCGCACCACTAGCTGATAGGGTAGTCTACCAGTACCGTCCTGCCCTTGGCTATATTCCTGGAGCTGGGATCAGGGCAAAAGCCAAGCCAAACACAAGCCAAGTGACATGTTGGTAATTAAAACGGTTTAAAAGCTTATTAAGACTCATGGAAACCAACTGAGATATTCAGCCAGCCTTCAAACAAATGGAGTTGTTGGGGAGCAACTCAGCAGAATTGAGGCAGTCTCCTGCCAGCAGACTGAAGGAAACCAGTGCTCCAGGCAGGCTTTGAGACTTACCTACCTACCTGCACTGTCCTGTGGAGGGGCTGCCCCTTAAGTGAAAGTGCCCTCTCTCTTTTACTTACCTCAAAAGACAATCAACTGCTTCAGTGCCTTAGACCTACTGGCCCTCTAGCTTTGAGATCCCAGTTATTATGTTTAATTAGGGAGTGAGTTCATCCTCTGACCATTGGTTGACCAATTTGGGAAAAGTCACAACTGGGTGACTGTTTGCCTCGCAGTAGATGCCCCTAACCCCATTTGACCCTGATTTCAGGCTCCTGCAGCTTGTGGGGAAAGTATTGCCACCAGGGTAAAAAGTGATGAATTCTCTTTGTGAAAATCGACTAATTCACACAGTGAAAAACTGGAGTTCTCATTGAGAAAATTGATCATTGGGAAAAGTGATAGATTCTTATTGAGAAAAGTGATGATTTCTCACTGGGAAACTCGGTTAATCCTCGCTGTGAAAACTAATGAATTCTCTTGGTGAAAATCGATTAGCTCATGCAGTGAAAAGTGTGGTGTTCTCGTTGAGAAAATTAATGAACTCTCATTGGAGAAAGTGATGGATTCTTATTGAGAAAAGTGATAAATTCTCACTGGGAAACTCAGTTAATCCTCGCTGTGAAAACTAATGAATTCTCTTGGTAAAAATCGATTAGCTCATGCAGTGAAAAGTGTGGTGTTCTCGTTGAGAAAATTAATGAACTCTCATTGGGAAAAGTGATGGATTCCTATTGAGAAAATTGGCAAATTTTCGCTGTAAAAATCATTGAATTCTCACTGTGGAATGTGATGAATTCTCACTATGAAAATCAATTAAATCTCACTGTGAAAAGTGATGAATTCTCACTGCCAGATATGATCTGTTTTAAAAGTTAATAAACTATGCTTGTGAAAAATAATGAATTATGAGTGAAGTGATTGTTTCCCACTGGAAAAAAATAAGGAATTGTCTGAGTGAAAAATAATGAAGTTTCATTGTTTGCATCATTATCTTTAAGTGTAAGAAGTGATTAAACAATGAATAATGAAGAGCTTATAGTGCAAAAAAAACCAAGAGCACATGCACTTCAAACAAATTAAGCTTCACTGGAAAATTCATTAACTGTAATAAGTAATGAATTCTCATTGTAAGAGTTATGAGGTCTCATTGTAGAAAGCAATAGGCCATCTCTGAAAGAAATCATCAGGCTTAACTTTGAAAATTGATAAAGTTTGACTGCAAAAAGTGAGATTTCACTTTATAATGGCAAAAAAAAACCTTTCAAGTGATGGCCTCAAACAGGATAAACATGTTCACCACAAAAAGTGATCAGTTACCACTGGAAAATGAATAATGTACAAAGCCCAAAGCAAACTAGAGGAACAGAACCACATTTTCCGATGAGGCACTTTGCACCAACTCCGCACCATGAACTCTCTTTCAAATTCACCTCATTATCATTTATTATATTTTACTTCATTTTGTTTTATCTTATTTATTTTTATTTTTTAATATATTTTTTCATTTCTTTCAATGTTTCGTTGTCCACTTTTTAACAATCTCATTTTCTATCTTGTTTCCTCACCACCACCACCTCCAACTCCTCCCCACTCAGGCCATCTATTCCATGACTCAGGCTGTCCTTTGACATTCTGCATCTTTGTTCCGTCATTTATATGTTCCAATCCCTGACTGGCCTCTCTGAGCACACTTCTCAACCATGATCACCACCTTTTGTCCTGTCTTGACATCTTTGTTGATTATACTCACTCTAACAGGATAAATCTTGTCCAATTTTCCTCACCTTCAGCTCTGACCAAGGGTCACCCAGACTTGAAACACTGGATGGAATTTTACTGGCACATCCGCACATGGTTCATACGATCCTGCCTGAGGCCAACGGAGAACACAGTTCTCCAAGCCTCGTGCGTCCCCGGAATTGGGGCAAGCTTTCCGATAAAAATACCGGTCGATAGTTCTATTCTCACTCCGCGGATTCTGTCAGTTCTCCGGAGATTTTCTAGCATTTTCTGTTTTTGTTTCAGATTCCAGCAGCTTCTATCATGATGAACTCTGAACTAAGAGTAAGGCATCTTCATAGCAAACAATGATAAGATTTAGCTGTAGAAGTGCTTAACTCTCATTGTGAAAATGATAAACTCCAAATGATAAAAGGAAGAAGTATTAACTTCAACTGTGAAAAGTAATCACAGCGCCAGGGACCCGGGTTCGCTTCCTGGCTTCAGGTCACTGTCTGTGCAGAATCTGCACATTCTCCCCATGTCTGCGTGGGTTTCCTCTGGGTGGTCTGGTTTCCTTCCACAATTCAAAAGATGTGTGGGTTAGGTGCATTGGCCATGCTAAGTTTTCCCTCAGTGTACCCAAACAGCATCCAACTATGGCAGAGGGGGTTTTCACAGTAACTTCATTGCAATGTTAATGTAACCCATTTGTGACACCAATAAATAAAACTTAAACTTAATGAGCACTCCTTGTAATTAGTACTCTGCTTTAACTGTATGAAGTAAAGAATTCTTATGGTAAAAAAAAATGATACTGCTCATGAATCAGGAACCAGATATTGTTCCTTGACCATGGGAGTACACTGTTCATTGAACTGAGTACAGATACTGTTTCACTGTCACTGATTTGTAGAATAAAGGGTTGATATGTGGGTGGTACAATAGTTAACGTGGGTGGCAGCACAGTGGTTAGTGCTGATGCCTCAGAGCACCTCAGAGGACCCCAGATTCAATTCTGGCCTTAGATGACAGTCTCTGTGGAGTTTGTATGCTCTTCCTGTGTTTGCATAGGTTTACTCCAAGTGCTTCGGTTTCCTCCCACAGTCTGAAAGACATGCTGGTTAGGCAGATTGACCATGATATATTGCCCCTTAGCATCCCAAGCTGTGTATATTAGGGGGATTAAGAGGTAAGTGCATGGGATTAAGGAAATTGGGCAGGGGTGGATCCGGGTAAAATGCTTTTTCAGAGATTTGGTGCCGACTTAATGGGCCAAATGGCCTCCTTGTGTAGGGATTCTATGATAATAAAGCATACATGATGCTGATGTAAAAATGTCAGATTACATGATTAATAATAGAGGGTTGAAAGGAGGAGAAGCTCCAACCTAGAAGTCTAAATGTGGAATACATGCCATAAATAATGAGGAACAACAGACTTGAGCAGAATACTGGGAGAGTAAGCAATCCCAATGTCCCTTCTGGACCCCAACCACATAATGAAGCATGATGGCAGCGTGAAGAAGACCCAGCAGGCATTAAAATGAAGATACAGGGCTGACAAGAAATGACATCCTCAATGGAAAGACAAAAGAAAACATATAAAACTTGCCAAGATGTCAGAACTTTGGGGGTGGGGGGGGGAGTCTGGGTGCAGCAGATACAAACTGAGACACAGATCAGAGACCAGTTAGCAATGTGCACAGGCTCAACGTGGTAAACAGCAGCAGAGAAGTAGGAACGATCCCATGGAACATTAGCCTCGTACCCACCCACTCCCACTGCCCCTGAACCACTTCAGAGAAGCCTTGTATCAGAGTCAAAATTGGGACAACTGGGGAAAAATATTCACGAAGTAAAGAACTGCTTTAGGATTATAGAAGGAAGATCAAAAAGTCCAAGTCAGTACACTACTCTATGCAGTAGGATCCATTGCTAATGACATGATAGCAACACGGGATTGATGAGACTTCAACTTCTCATGAAGAAGTCTTGCAAGCTTTATTTCAATATCAATCAGAATTTAATGTAGAGAGAGTTATAGTTAATTAAAAAAGTTAAAGACTGGGCAAAATCATGGATTAGTTCATCAGTGATAGGCTGGCAGAGGACTGATTATGGAACTTTAAATGTATAGCTGATTTGTAGACATTTCCCTAGATGATGTGTCATTGGGTATATTACAGACAAGAGAGATTTTAACAGTGGTTAGCGGTCCTACCTCACAGCGCCAAGGACCCCAGGTTTGATTCCCAGATTGTCTGTGTGGATTTTGCACATCCTCTCCATGTCTGAGAGGGTTTCCTCCAGGTGCTCTGGTTTCCTCCCACAATCTGAAAGGCATGCTGGTTAGGTACATTGGCCATGCTAAATTCTCCCTTGGTGTACCTAAATAGGTGCCAGAGTGTGGCGACTAGTGAATTTTCACAGTAACTTCATTGCTGTGTTAACATAAGCCTTTTTGTGACTAATACATGAACTTTAACTTTAGATTGCCAGTTGCCATTTTGAAAAGTCTTTGCTGTAGCAAATTCAAAAGCTAGAATAATGTCAGACAGGAAGAAAGAGTGCCACAGCTGTGTAGAAATAGGACCCTTCAAAATTGGTACATCATATGGTACTAGAATCTTTGTTGATGCATAAAAAATTGAAAGGAATCAGAGAATTTCCACAACCAGATTATAATCTGTAAGGATACCAGCAACACCACCTCCATGATCATTCTCAACGCTGGTGCCCCACGAAGCTGTGTTCTCAGCACAATACTATACTCTTTATAAACCTATGACGGTGTGGCCAAATTTCCTTCCAACTCAATTTTCAAGTTTGCTGATATATACTCTGATGGGACAGACTATAAGAATGAGATAGAAAATCTGGTGAACTGATGCAGCAACAGTATGTCACTCAATGTCAACAAAATGACGGAGATGGCTGGCAATTTCAGAAAGCATACAGGAGAACATGCCTCTGTCTACGTTAACAGGGACGAAATAGTAAGGATCGAGAGCTTCAGGTTTCTG
This sequence comes from Sphyrna mokarran, assembly GCA_024679065.1. NCBI lineage: Eukaryota > Metazoa > Chordata > Chondrichthyes > Carcharhiniformes > Carcharhinidae > Sphyrna > Sphyrna mokarran. The sequence continues at coordinate 11,088,851 of JAGIQG010000019.1, forward strand.
GTGTCCCTGAGTTTGTTCTGGTTCCCCTCCCATGTCAACACTATTACGAAGAAAGCCTACCATTGCCTTGACGTTTTCAGAAGACTAAGGAAATTTGACATGTTAGCTACAACTCTTACCAACTTTTGAGGTGGCATGGTAGACCAGTGCTTAACACTTCTACTTCGCAGTGCCAGAAATCGGGGTTCAGTTCTTGGCTTGGGTCATTGTCTGTGTGAAGTTGGCATGCTCTCGCTGTCTCTGCGTCGGTTTCCTCCAGTGCTCCAGTTTTCTCTCACATTCTGAAAGATGTACTGGTTAGGTACATTGACCCGAACAGGCGCCGGACTGTGGCGACTAGGGAATTTCACAGTAACTTGATTGCAATGTTAATGCGATTCGTGACTAATGAAAAAGTTAAAGTTTATTTATGTGCACCATAGAAAGCATTCTTTCTGGTTGTATCACAACTTGATGTCTCCTGCTCTGCCCAAGACTGCAAGAAACTACAGAAGGTCATGAATGTAGCCCAATCTATCATGCAAACCAGCCTCACTTCCCACTGGCTTGACAAAGCAGCCAGCATAATTAAGGATACCACGTACCCTGGACAGTTTCTGTTCCACCAATATACAAAAGTCTGAGGAGAAGTACCAACTGACTCAAGAACAGCTTTTTCCCTGCTGCCATCAGACTTTTAAATAGACCTACATTGCATGAAGTAGGTCTTTTGCCAAACCCTAACAATGACTGTAACACTATATTCTGCACTCTCTTGTTTCCTTCTTTATGAACAGGATGTTTTGTCTGTATAACATGCAAGAAACAATACTTTCACTGTATGCTAATACAAGTGACAGTAGTAGTAAATCAAACCAAAATCAAAGAATATAACTGAGCGTCATGATTCTTCAACATAGCCAACCATGCAGATACATTGCAAAAAGTCAACAAGCCTTTGAGACAGCTGTGAGACAGGATTAACAGTGGTGCTGGAATGTGGACTGGCAAAGTGCTTTCTAAAGGGCTATACAGCATCTGACCTCTTCTATAATCTTAGCACATTACAACACAGAATTACCAGCTGTAGTAGCAGGTGCATCATTTATAGGTCTGGAGGCAGTTCTATTTCAAGTGCAGAGAGATGGCAAGTGTAGACCCATCTACAATGCCTCTAGGTCACCAACAGATATAGAACGATCTACCATTATAGAAAAAGAAGGGTTGGCCTCAAGTTGCGGATAAGAAAGATTTTCAGGCTATGTTCTGAGATTGCAGACCATTAAGCACTAATCAACCTTCTGGAGAGGATAGAAGATGCTGCTTAGAATCCAATGGTTCAGAGTGAGATTGATGAGCTTTAACTCTATCATGTCCACAAGGTATGAAAGAGATCATAAACTATTTAAATCAAACCTTATTTTCTGCTTATTTAAAAATTGGACCTTGCTGAATCAATAAACTTTGCAGACACAGGTGAAGTTGCCTGCAGTTCTGGTAACTTCCAACTTTAATGACAGGGCAAGTTTCTGTGGTATTCTAAACATTCACAGACCACAAAGGCACAAGGAAGCAAGAACTTATTGTAAAGGTGTTTACTGTACAGGCTGTTGGAATAGACTGAGCAAATAGCAAATCATGTCATCAATTCATCACGTGATCAGATTCTTAAAGTTACATTGTTCCGACCAGAGACAAATGTGTGAATACACAATACTTTCCTCCTCCCTTTATATCAGATGTTCATTCAGTGGAACACAATACAATGTTAATAATCAAAATTTACAATATAAGTAGTTAATTAACACAACAATCAATAAGTTAGATGTTTCAGAGGATGTTGATTTCTATGTGATTGATTTTGTACTTCAGGTATTTACCTTTTTGTGTTGACAGAAATCTCTGGTGTATTTGGTTTAGTTTGGATGTCATTTATAGTCATTCAGTGCAGGAAAAGCCCTTTGGCCCAGTCTCACTGACAAAATCATGCTCATCCCATTTACCAGCACTTGTCCCATATCCTTGAACATTATGTTATTTCAAATGCTTATCCAAATATTTTTTAGAAGTGGTAAGGTTTCCAGCCATTGCTACCTTCCCAAGCAGTGCATTCCAGATTCCCACCACCCTCTGTGAATTTTTTCTCAAATCCCTTCTGAATCTCCTGCCCCCTACACTAAAACTGTGCCCCCTCCTGATTAATCCCTCAACAAAGGCAAAGAGCTACTCTCTACTCACCTTGTCCAGACCCCTCATAATCTTATATGCTTCAATCATATCTCCCCTGAACCTGCTTAGTTCTTGAGAAAGCAATCCAAGCTGATCTAGTCTTTCCTTATTGTTCAACTGTCCATCCCAAACCAAAGTCTGGTGAACTTCCTCTGCACCCCCTCGAGTGCTATCACATTCCTGCTATAGTCAGGTGCTCAGAACTGCACACAATACAATGTGTGGCTTAGGCTTAAGTTGTGGCTTAATTGATACTCTGTACAACTCCTCCAGTATTACCTCCTTGCACGTACAGTCTAGGTCATGACAGGTAAAAAATCAAGTGTCCCAAAGGCATTTTTCTATTACCCTATGCACATGCTCTGCTGCCTTTAGGGAGTTGAGAATAAGTACCCTGTGATCTATCTGTTCCTAACGTCATACCATTCGTTAAATACTCCCTTGTCTTGTTACTTCTTCCAAAGTGTATGACCTTGCACTTCATAGTTTTCCCAATTGGAATCGACAAAGGATTTGGAGGTTTACTCAGTGTTGAAGTTTCCTCAGCTGATATACTGCCTTTCCCAATGGTTTCTGGTACTGTTAGGGCCTCAGGAATGTGTAGATCTTCACTTGGCAACATTTGTTGCAAATTCTCGGTTGACTGATCAGTGTGTCTTCTCCACACAACATCATTCGAGTTTGAACTGTTCAGGAAACCAATTCTAAGATGATGGCAAGTATCCACTTCTCACTGGTGGTGTAGTCCCTTACCAATGCTTCCTGACCTTTCTGAAAAACAAGGCATTTAAACCTGTTCCCAGTCGCAAAACCTGACTTTGCTGTTTCCTTTCAACAATTTCTCTTGTCTTAGGTGGTTTTAGTAGATCAAACACTGTGTGTAACTGGTGCTTTATCATTAGTAATGCTGGAGAACTTTGGGTTGTTAAATGTGTTGTATTCCTGTAAACATCAGCAATTGACTTAGGCGTTTAGCCAATGATTCTTGCTCTCAAGTTATCTTCAACACATGCTTCATTACCTGAATTACATTTGTGACAGGATGATAAGGAATGGAGCAGGAGTGTTGGATTCCTTCTCCTTTAGATAATTTGTGAATTCTTGCAAAACAAATTGTGGCTCATTGTCACTAATAAATTGTTCATTGTAACTGAACATTACAAAAATCTCACCCAGTCTTTCTGTTGTTTATCTCTGAGATGTATGCCAGAACTTGACCACCTCGCCTGCCACGGAATTAGAGTGGGTGAGGCTCCGACAACAGAAATCTCCATTGGTCTCAGCAGGAATTTCTGGTCTCACTCAAGCAGGACCATAAAATCCTGTCTGTACTCTTCATAATGGTGAGTTTAGACCATTTTGAGTGTGCGTCTACCACCATTCATCCTCTGAAAGGTTCGTAGAATCTATATGAACTCTATGCCATGACCCTTCTGGTCATTTACCGTGGCTGTAATGGTACTGGTGGCAGCAAGTTTTGAGCCTTTGTAGAAACCAAACACATTAACCATTTTCTCCTCGATTTCACCATTGAGCCCTGGTCATTAAAAATAGCTTCTGGCTATCTCCTTCATTCTTATTATCTCATAATGATCTTTGTGATGTTCACTTAGGATGTGTTTCTGAGGTAACTTCAATCACGCAAATGAAATTGGCCTGCTAGAAAATTAACTCCCCTATTGAATGCTCCTACTGGGCACCACAGGGACTGGGATGTATTCTTGACCCCTTTAATCACATGTTAATTTGATGTTTTAAGATTCCTTTCTGCTTTGTCTTTTGTTTTGGGCAGTTCCCCTTCTTTTAGGGAGCTGCCCTTTTTCAGTTACCTTAAGTAAATTTGATTTTGTTTATTTGGTTGAGGGAAAAAAAGAATTCCCCGATTGGGCCATCAATTAGGATTCAATCAGGGAGCTTCATGCTCCCTATTTAAAGCAGGTATGCCAGTCTCTTTGCCTGCTGAAGCAGGGAGCACTCTGGTGTTTAGAATGTCTTGTAAGTAAAGAAACTTTTGACAATGGGTCCTTCACCTTCATGGATTTATTACAGTTTCCCTAACAATAGCAGAATGCTGATACTCATTCCACAGAGGAGACAACCAGTCTGCATGGATAGTTCAAATGTTTGCTTGAACATATGATTTCAAGCAAGGGTTTGTTTCTGGAGTCTTACTGTGAAGTACCATGTCCATAACTCTGACAGTAATGGATCATTTCTGGTTTATTTCTTAAGTTGCCCTGTGGTTACAGAAATGTTATCAATTTCTTTGACATAGAAATTAGTGCCACCCAAATTGTTCATTGACGAATCTTTAGGTAAAGGTAATCTGGAAAGCTTATTAGCGTTCTCATGGAAATTTGAGTGATGATATTTTATTCCACATCTCTCTATCCGGCCTACTGCTAAAGGTGGGATACTGATATGCAGCCTGTGTATCACTGTCAGTGTTCGAGGATCCATCAGTATATTTCCTTCCATTTGGGTATTGATAAAAATGTTTGATCCCAAAAATGATGCCCAAAGCTTCCTTCTCTATCTGTGCATTGCTGCTTTATTCAAGGATATTGATGCAAATTCTATTGGCTTTTCTTCATTGAATATTATGTGAGAAACCACTGCTCCCACCCCATAAGATGATGTGTCATAAGCCAGTTGGAAGGGTAACTTTGAATCAAAGGGTATTAGTATTTCTGGCTTTAATAATGTTTCTTTAATCTGTGTGTAGACCTTTTCGTACTGGGACACCATTTCCATTCCCTGTTTAGACACAATGTGGAGATGCGGGCATCAGACTGCAGTAGGCAAAATAAGAAGTGTCACAACACCAGGTTGACATCCAGGAATCATGAGCTTTTGAAGCGCTGCTCCTTCATCAGTTGAGTAGACAGGTAGGTTCACAGACATGGCATATATAGACAGAGACACAATTGCAAGATAATGGTTGAATCACATTCCAACTGTTTTGATTTGATTTATTATTGTTGCATGTAGTAACATACGGTGAAAAGTATTGTTTCATGTGTGCTAATATAGACAAAACATACAGTTCATAGAGAAGAAAATGAAAAAGTGCAGAGTGTAGTGTTACAGTCATAGCTGGGGTGTAAGGAAAGATCAATTTAATGCAAGATGATGAGTCCATTCAAAAGCGGCAGCAGGGAAGAAACTGTTCTTGAGTCAATTGGTACATAACCTCAGCTTTTTGTATTTTTTTCCCGATGGAAGAAGGTGGAAGAGAGAATGTCCAGGGTGTATGGGGACCTTAATTATGCTGGCTGCTTTGCCAAGGCAGCAGGAAGTGTACTCAGAGTCAATGGATGGGAGACTGGTTTGCGTGATGATTGGGCTACATTCACAATCTTTTGTAGCGGTCTTGGACAGAGCAGGAGCCATATCAAGCTGTGATACAACCAGAAAGAATGCTTTCTATGGTGCATCTGTAAAAGTTGGTGAGAATCATAGCTGACATGCCAAATTTCCTTAGTCTTCTCAGAAAGTAGAGGTGTTGGTGAGCTTTCTTAACTGTAGTGTTGGCATTGTGTGTGTGTGTGTTGGGGGGGGGGGGGGGAGGTGTTGGGGGAGGGGTGTTGGGGAAACCAGGACAGGTTGTTGGTGATCTGGATATCTAAAAACTTGAAGCTCTAGACCCTTTCTACTTCATCCCTATTAATGTAGACAGGAGCATGTTCTCCTTTATGCTTTTTGATGTCGATGACAATCTCCCTCATTTTGTTGACTTTTTTTTAAATGTTTTACTGTTTTTACACAATAAGTTGCGTAAAGGCTTAACAGTACTTGCTAGATTAAGGACAAAGCTGCCATAATAGATTAAAACAGTATCTTAATTACTGGAAAGAAGGAAGAAGAGCATCTTTAAAATTTAGATGTCACACTCCAGAGACAGATTGGAAGATTGTGGATTATAAATAAGATGGGTTAAATGTGAATTATTCAAATCTTCTACTGAACACCTTTTGAATTTACTTTTTGGGGTACAAGTGCCTCAGTTGTGGCTTTTGTTTTCAAAGGTGATTTGTGCAGTCCCTTTGCATCTGGGACATATACCAAGTATTCAATAGAAGATTTGAAAAATTCACATTTATCATCTTCTAGTCTCTGGAGTGTGGAGTCTAAATTTTAAAGATGTTCTTCTTCTTTCCAGTAACTAAGACATTCTTTAAATAGCACTGGACTTGTTCTAGTCTGCTTAGATTTTGATCCATGGCATGTTTTGTTGGAACAGCACAGGTCCAGATGTGATGCCAATGGAAATCTTTTACATCTGAATAGTCCCGAGAGTGTCACAATTGCTGAATATTGCTGTGAATCTGGATCCACATTTATCTGGAAATAAACTTGATTCAAGTCAACTTCACCGCAATGCTGGCCTCCAGCCAACCCAGTAATTATATCAGCAATTAGAAGCGGGAAGTACTACTCTGGATTAATAATGAATTCAAAATTGCCAAATATGCATAGCAAGGCATCTTTATTCATCACAGGTACTATTGGTGTGGCCCAATCATTTACATTAATAGGTTCGTAGACCCACGTGTTGACCAGCCTCTCTAATTTTAGCTCATTCTCAGGCCTGATGGTGCAAGCTACTAACATAGGAGGCGATATTCCCGTAGGTCCAATGGACAGGAAAATGGGAGGTTTTGCCACCCATTTTCTCAGTGAGCTGTATCTCGGTTATTTACTGCATTCTGTGCAATGCAGAGGCCTTTAGAGGCCAGTCGGAGGTGCAGAGGCTGGCAGCAGAGTGCTCAGGGCACCATTGGACATGTGCCTGAGAGATCAGTTTACATATCCTCCCCAGACAGGGTCTTCCTCCATGGGGATGGAGGCTGCCACAGACATCGCCGGAATTCTGATTGCCACCCCTACACCCTCCAGTAACTGGCCTCCCAATTACCGGTACCACAATCTGTGGTTGTCTGTTTGCTGGCCCCGATCCACTCTGTGGATCAACGCCCTCCCAAACACCAACTCTAACCTCAATCACTGGCCCCCTCACTAGACCCCACCATCTAGTGCAGTGTTCCCGCCTTCCTTCTACTTCCCCCTCCGGAATCTTACCCTTCTCCAATCAATAAACAATTACTTTTTTAGAAGCACACAAAGAACATTTTTTCTTACTTGGTCTTCTTGCACTAGCACTTCAATATTTACTCTTGTTGTTGCTTTTCCCCAGCCTTACAATATTTGACAGGTGAATACTCGCGAGGCTTTATTTCACTACTTAGGATCTTTCCCTGATGTTTCAATGAAACAAAATTCTGACTCTTCGCCAATTGTCACTTTGCAATGTCCTAACTATGTTAGGAGTTGTGGGATTCAAGCAAAAAGATCAGATGTGATTTTTACTCAGAGATTCAAATAAACACGTATCAGGTTTATTGAAAAGCTGTTCTCTGCACATAACAGAAAATGAAACTAAGCAGCTGCCTCTGAAACACCCTAATGATATCATCATCAAATCTTCTGCTCAGTGTTAAAACAGTCATACAACTACTGAAATACATAATACATTACAAACACCCTAAACAAGAGATATCAGTCAGTCTACCTCTTCAGACTGGATTTAAACAGAGGGCCATCAAAATTCGTTATGCTTACGGATGAGCTGATAACCATCATCTATCTGCTGAGGTGAACAATGGATTTTGACCAGCTACATAGAAACTGAATGTTAAGGTGGAACTGACTCATCAATAGGCAACACCACATGACTTATGCGTGTGTGTATTTGTGTATGTTTATGTGTGTATTTGTGTGTGTACGTGTTGGTTTGTGAAGTTTTCCTTTCCCAGACTTTCAGACAGTCTGTTGTCAACACCAAAGTAGGATTCCAGGCTGATGACAAAGCAACTTCTGTGGAAGATTCCTGCCACTGCCCATAGAACAGACCAAGCATCTGTGTACTAATCTCATCTTTCTGCGTGATCATAAATTTTAGGGGAATTTTGCAGCAGTTGCTTTCAGTGGGCTGAACCCAACTCTAGAATCTGACATTTATGAGAACTAATATCCATTTTTTTTAAAGAAAGTCATTCCTAATTGTAAAACTAACTTCTGGCCTATTTCATTCTTTGTGTGTGTGTTGTGTGTGTGTGTGTGTTGTGTGTGTGTGTGTGTTGTGTGTGTGTGTGTGTTTATGGTTGCCATGACCATCTTCCTGGCCTTGAATATATCAATAAACAATATTCATGCTTTATATGATTCACTTTAAGATTATTTCACAAACAGAGCAATTGAGGAAACACAATAGAGCCTATTTCAACAAATTAAGAGAAATCTGCGCATGGACACACAGCGAGAAAAATAACTGACTTATGTTTTTTCCTTTCCTTTGTCAACACAGAGCATGTGCACAGGAACTATCAAACAATGTTAGACAAATGGTCATGCATATCATTATAAGATAATTTACACATCAAAGAGGGAGTTGAAGCATATAAATTCTTAATCACTCGGCATTTGACAGCTAGTGTAAAGAAGTTTCAAGAAGTACAAAAAACTGACCAGAGAACAGAACCCATTCACTGTCACTGACTAGAGTACAGATCCCATTCATTTTCACTGGCCAGAATACAGATCCTATTCACTGTCACGTGCCAGAGTAGATTTCATTCACTGTCAGTGACTAGAGGAAAGCTGACAATCTCTGTCACTGAGCAACTGTCCTCAACTCTCCCCTAGCTTAATACAATTCTCATTTGATATCACTTTGTTAATTTTCAATGACCACTGTACAGATCCTATTCACTGTTATTGGCCAGAGTATAGATCCCATTCACTGTCACTGGCCAGAGTACAGATCCCATTCACTGTTACTGGACCCAGTATAAATCCCATTCACTGTCACTGGCCAGAGTACAGATCCCATTCACTGTTACTGGACCCAGTATAAATCCCATTCACTGTCACTAGCCAGACTATAGATCCTATTTACTGTCACACATAAAAGAGGGAGTTGAAGCTTATAAATTCTTAATCACTCGGTAGACCAGAACACTGCATTTGCTTGACAAAGACGAAAGTCGAAAGCTCGCAGATTTACTATCAAATAAATCGGTTGGATTTAAAAATTGGTGTTGCTAGATTCTTACTGAGTTCACACTAGCAACAATACAGACTCCATTCATTATCACTGACCCCAATACAAATGCCATTCGCCGACACTGACCCCAGTACAGTTCCCATTCACTGTCATTGGCTAGAGTACAGATTCCATTTACTGAAACATCTCCACAATAATGACCCTATTCATTCACTGATCAAAGTACAGATCCCATTCAAATGTCACTGGCCCAGTACAGATCACATTACTATCATTAACTAGAGTACAGATCCCACTCACTGTCACTGGTCAAAGTACAGATTCAATTCACTGTCACTGGCCCAGTATAGATCCCATTCACTTTCACTGGCAAAGGTACAGATCCTATTCACTTTTCTGACTCCTGTACAGGTCCCATTCACTGTCGCTGGTCCAATACAGATCCAATTCATTGTCACTGGTCAAAGCACAGATCCCATTCACTGGCACTGACTCCAGTACAGATCCCATTCACTGGCACACTTGGCCCCAGTACAGATCCCATTCACTGGCACTGACTCCAGTACAGATCCCATTCACTGGCACACTTGGCCCCAGTACAGATCCCATTCACTGGCATACTTGGCCCCAGTACAGATCCCATTCACTGGCACACTTGGCCCCAGTACAGATCCCATTCACTCTCGCTGGCCACAGTGAAGACCCCATTTACTGTCACTGGCTGGAATGCAGACCCATTCACTGTCACACAGGCCGCAGTACAGATTACATTCAATGTCACTGACTCCAGTAGAGATCCCATTCACTGTAACTGGCCAGAGTATAGCTCTCAATCACTATATTGACTAGAATACAGATCCCAATCACTGTCACTGATTAAAATACAGATCCCTTTCGCTGTCACTGGCTAGAGTACAGGGCCCTTTCACTGTGACTGACCCCTGTACAGGTCCCATTCTCTGTATTGACTATCGCACAGATCCAATTCACTGTCAATGACTAGAGTACAGATCCCATTTGCTGTCACTGGTTAGAATACAGCTTCCATTCAGTGTCACTGACTACTGAGATCCCATTCACTTTAACTGACCACATTATGAATCCAATTCACTGTCACTGACCCCAGCACAGATCCCATTCACTGTCACTGACCCCAGCACAGATCCCATTCACTGTCACTGACCAAAGTACAGAACTCATTCACTTTCACTGATCCCTATACAAATCCCATTCATTGTCATTGACCGTTGTACAGATCCCATTCACTGCCACACTGGCCACAGTGCAGATTCTATTCGTTGTCACTATCAGAATATACATCCCATTCACTATCACACTGGCCGTGGCGCTGATCCCATTCACTATTACTGATCCCAGTACAGATCCCATTCATTGTCATTGGCTAGAGCACAGATCCCATTCACTGTCATTGGCTAGAGCACAGATCCCATTCACTGTTACTGACCCCTGTACAGGTCCAATTCACTGTTACTGGCTAGAGAAAAGATCCCATTCACTGTCACTGGCCAGAGTACTGATCCCCTTCACTGTCACTGACCCCTGTACAGATTTCATCCACTGTCACACTGGTCAGAGTACAGATCCTATTTACTGTCACTGGCTTGAGTACAGATCCCATTCACTGTCACTAATTAGAGTATAGATCCCACTCGCTGTCACTGGCCAGAGTAAAGATCCCATACGCTATCCCACTTGGCCACAGTACAGATCCCATTCACTGTCACTGACTCCAGTATGGATCCCATTTACAGTTGCAGGCCAGAGTACAGATCACATTCATTGTCACTGGCTAGAGTACAGATCCCATTCACTATCACACTTGGCCACAGTACAGATCCCATTCACTGTCACTGACTCCAGTACGAATCCCATTTACAGTTGCTGGCCAGAGTACAGATCACATTCACTGTCACTGGCTGGAGTACAGACCCCATTCACTGGTCAGAAATCGGTCACAGTTAACTTCAGGTATTTAATTCCTTTGTAACTTAATTGTCCAGTCTTTATTCAACGTTCACTGATGTAATCAATGCATCCTTGCAAATAACAATTTTTCATTTAATTAATAAAGCTATTACCATATCTTGAAAACATATATTCGTTTGTTAAATTCTATCTGAGTCCTATCACCAAAATCTCTAATTGATTTCTATTGGGCAGGGAAATAGAATTTGCAAGTCATTTGTTGTAACTCTTCCTCATTATTTATCCTGGCAGAATGGAACAAAAGCTTAAACTTGGGCCTAGAGATTTCATCCACTTGTTAGTAAATATCCTCACGACTGGTGCCAAAATCCATATGTTACATCGACACAAATCACTTTGAGGCATAAACAAAGATAGAACACAATGCATGAGCGAGAATGGTGGGCAGTCTAACAAGCATTGACATACGGACGCTACAATCTGAAATGCTTTGAGGCCAATTGAAGTCGAATTTAGCCCTCAGTGGGGAAGGCAGAGATCATATGCAGGGCCTGATCATTACCTCTTTTATCCTGTCCCTCAATTATACGCCCATTTTTGACACTCAAATGCCTTATATTTACGCCTATGCGCAGCACTGCAGTTGAAGTAACAGTGCTCAGACAACTATCTCTAATTTTACAGCGTTTGACATAAAGTGACATAATTTATAACGTTGCGTTGAGACATGAGTGCCCCATTAGCTGCGTAATGATCAGGCGACATCATCCCTGCCAGCAAGAGGCTTTATCATTCACCATTGCTGCCTGATGCTACCTGCTTGAATGTCAACCATTAGGGACAGCGCTGTCTGACATTATATCTTCAGGTTATCATTATAATTTTTTAGCGGATCGATTCCTCTCGACCACAATGATGCTCTGGGGCATCTGTCACGGTTTAGGAAGTGATTGACCAATGGGTATCATTAGAAATGGTAGTCTCTGTGTGTTTCGCAGGCTCCCTGTCTCCCATGACCTTTCACATAGGAACCAGCTGGAGCTGGCAGATATTTAATTGAATGGTGCCTTCAGATGTGTTTTGGATTTGGAAGGAGGTGAGTGCTGGATGCTGCAGTAAGGAGGGAAAAGGGAGAGAGAGAGAGAGAAAAAAAAACTTTTCTCTGACCTTCAAAGCCTAATTGATAGGCTTTTCATGGACCTTGTTTGAGATTTGCTTCTGGTCTCTGTTGTTCTGTGGACCCTCAGAACTCCAGGAGAGGCATGAAGTTAACAGTCGAAAGCAGGTCCCAAGTGGCCTTTGCACAATCAATACCAGCCAGCAGTGATAGTGAGGAATAGTCACTCAGTACGTTTCTGAAGCCGCATTAACAGGCAGAGCTCATCGTAATTTCCCAGACCTCGCTCATTAATCTGTGGGAAAAAAAAGAGACACGAGATGCATTGAGGAGAACTTCTGAAAAAAAGAAAAGAAGCAGTTCAGCTGTTGGGGAGGGCAAGGAGAGAGAAAAAAAATCGAAGCTTATGCAGCCAGCAATAAAAATGAAAGTACCTCTACCTGTGTTTGTTTAGGTATATATTTTTTTTTTTCTCGAAATAAGGTGCCCAGGCGGAATAAACAGATTAAGTATGATTTTTGAAAAGACAAAAAGGGTTCCACAAATCTCCGCTGAATTAAATGCCTGACAGGGGAAACAGAGAAAGGAAGCTCATCCGTTATTGCCTTTGAGAGCAATTTAATTAGGCATTAGCCCCATGTGTACGGGTAAGGAGTCTCGGCCTGCCTCGCTGTTCCTCTGAAAGATGTGGCCTTGCTCACACAGAAAGGATTTTTAAAGGATCATGTAAGAAGATCAGCAGATAAGCAGCTAATTTTACGTACTTAGGGAGCAAATGATTGAGCGCGCTCCCCCCGGAATACTCTGACTGCTGGGATGAAAAGCGGAGGGTGGAAAAAGATCTGAAAGTATTCCAGCAGTAACGCTGATCAGTAAAATTAAAGATTTATACTGGTTGATAGGGCTTCCAGACCGCAGCCAGGATGGAACGAAGGCAGAGAGAAGCATTTCTTTTGAGCTCTGTCCATTTCAGAGAAATTTTCATCAGAAAACCACTTTTGAACTAATTGGAGTCTGTGGATAGGAAACCTCATTTTTGGCTCAAATCAATTTTCTTCAAATGTCATTTGATTCAGAAAATATGAGTGATATGCCTGATTTCCCGATAAGAAATGAAATGAGCTGTTGTCCTTCAGGATATCATAGACTTGAAATGGGGGGATTTTATGGTTAATGCCATCTGATAGAAATGTCCTACTTTGAAAGAAGTCCATCAGCCTCAGGGGAGATGCAAGAAAGAAGAAATTTTTTTTTTAATCTGCGGCTGCAGCTTTTACGAGATGTGCAACAAATACAGATATTTTTTTGAAAACGATTAATTGGGAGAAGCAATCAACTCACCGATTGATTAATGGGGGTGACACAGCATATCAAATATTTAATATGTTGTATTGATATTAGATGATATTATTTGACTGCCCGCAACAAAACAGCATATTGAAATGCAGCCCAGTGCAGGAGAAGCAAACAATATTCGACGCCTCTCGGTTTCTGAATGTTGGCTATCACAAAGACCAGTTATTCTGTGGCTTCTGTTGGAGCGAGTTCAACCACATTAATTGGCCTCGTTTGCAAGGGTCCACAGGTAGGCACAGTCCCATCTCTCTGCACGGTGAAGAAAGTGATAGCTTTCAGAAAGGCTTTATCTATTAAAAAAAAATAACATCCTTCTTCCTGGTGGAAGTCCCACAGCACGACTTAAAGTAAAGTAGAACAGTCCTACCCAGCATCATTGGCAACTTTTCTCTCACAACCAACATCACTAAATTAAACAGATTACCTGCTCTTTATCTCTTTGCTGTTTGTGGGATCTTGGTCTGTGAAAATTGATTGCCACCTTTGCCGTATGATACCAGTGACTATAGTATTTTTTTTAAGGCACTTGCTTGACTGGAAAGTGCTTTGGGAAGTTCTGGAGTGTGGAGGCTCAATATAACTGCTAGTCTTTTTTCCTAAAAGTTTTGTTTATTGGTGCCACCAGTCAGCTTACGTTAACACTGCAGTGAAGTTAGTGTGAAAATCTCCTAATCATCACACTCTTGCACCTGTTTGGATATACTGAGGGAGTATATCCCTCACCGATACACCAACCAGTGTGATACACCAACACACCGAACCAGTGTGTTTTTCGGGCTGTGGGAGGAAACCAGAGCATCCGGACAAAACCCAAAAGACACAGGGAGAGCATGCAAACTCCATACAAACAATGATCCAAGCCAGAATCAATTCTGAGTCCTTGGCACTGTGAGCCATCATTGCTAACCGCTGTGCCACCTGTGAAAAGCCTTTCTTCACACTGAATTTTTGAGACCAGCCTCATCAAGGGGAGGGTGAAAGGATTGGAATCTGATTTTGAAACTTGTAACTGTGAACATTTACACTGTAATTAATTAGGAACCCAACCACAAAAGGGTAGACAATATCAGCCACTTTCCCCTTCACAACAACAAGTAGGCAATGCCTCACTTTACTGGCGACTTCTGACAAGACCGCTGTCGACAGCTGACCCCAGATAGGGGCTGAAGACAAGAATGGCAATTTGGGGTTATCTGGAGAAGAGTCAGTGATCAACTGAACTGAAGAATCTGATGTCAGTGCTACAATCCTGGCTGATATTATAACTATCACCAAACATAGTTGAGGCCAAAAAAATGTCTGATTTCAACAAGTAATTAGTTATAACTCTTGGGGCTAAAGGAATTAAGGGATATGGGCAGGAAGAAATCAGGACATTGAATTTGATGATCGGCTATGATCAAAATGAATGGAGGAGCAGGCTCAAAGGGCCGAATGGTCGTCTCCTGCTTCTAGTTTCTATAGCTGGTCAGGAAGATTGGCTCAGTAGATCATAATTTATTTTCTAAACGTGGAGGAACAGGGTCACAGGACTGTTGATTCACTTTTAAAACAAGAAAAAGACATTTATTAAACATGAAAAAAATAGATTATGATACAATTCATCTTTATTCTCCCCATTGTTTAACAAATACATGCAGATGTTATGGTTAAATTGGATTACAAAATACATCTTAAGCTACAATGGCCAAAGTCCTTTTAAACTCACAGATTAGTTGTGGTCAAATACACACATTCCACTCTGAACCCAAGTTCTAGATTTCTGCTCAGAATTCTCTCAGATGATTGTCAGACTCCAGTTCCCTACTGCCTCCCCCCAAAATTGCTTTAAGCTCTTCTTTCACAACAGTGTTTTGCATTCTGAAATCTAGCCCAGGTTTTCCAAGTTACTCTTTCAAACAAAGCTCCCGCTCCACTTTTAACAATGAGTCCAGTATTCAGGCTTCATGCCACCCCCATCACGAGTTCTTTGCCTTGATTGTAGTACAAATTGTTCACAATTGCTTTAACTATTAATTTCCGACTCAATTGAGATGGTACCAAACTTCTGATTTGCCTCTGAAGAATATTTTTCCACTTTAATGCTGGTTACCGCAGCTATCTCTTTCATTCACAAGACTTTGTTTCTTCCCTTGAATTCCCCTGAACAATACCTTGGTTTCTGTTCTCTTAACTTCAATCTTCTAAAGACATTCTTTATGTCCTAATTCCCAAGTAATTTGGATTGTATCTAGTTCTTTGGATTGTATCTAGTTCTTTGGTAAGCCTCTTTGCCGCTCCCTGCGCCCGTCCAGCCTTTCGTCCGACAGAGTTGAGAGATATTCACTTCCTGGCATCCTGCCTCCAACTTCAAACAAATGCAGCTGAACAAAAAAAACAAAATCCTTCCTTAAAAGGCCCCCAGTTGTTATGCAACCACAGCTGATTCTACATGCCATAATCCCCTCTCAGCATAATAGAATCATAGAGGGCAATTCTCCCGCTGAAAAAACTCGTCTAAATCCCGACTATTTTATCAGTTCAACTTCAGACCTGAATCTCTGCACTCTGTACAATACAGAGGCCACAATTGTGAATCTCATTAAAACCCGGGGTGGGGGAGAGGGGCCTATTCACGCTGGAGTCTGACAGTTCTGGAACTCTTGCGCATGCGCAATGGCCCCAATCTGTCAGTCTTCCCCCATTTGCTGCCCAGCTCAATCGCTAGCCAGCCTGGGACCCCCACAGTGCTGCCCCTCCAGTGCCCCCTACCAGAGCCTGATCAGGGCTGCCACAAGCATTCCCGGGCCAGTCTCGACCATCCCTCAATCCAGGAACGCCTTGATGTCCAGGCCATCCCAACTCTGCAGTGGCAATTCCCCCACCCCAGCAGACTCTCAACCTCACTGAGCCCCCCTCCCCCTTCCCCCACCCCAGCAGACCCTCAACCTCACTGAGCCCCCCTCCCCCCCAGCCCTCCTGGAGATAGACCTTCCCCTACAGAGCAGCCACTCCTCCACGCCCCGCCCCCCCCCCCCCCCCCCCAACATACTCCAATCGCTGGCCTCTCTCCAGCCCCAACTGATCCTGTCTGCTGAGTGGCAGTGAGATCCCCCACTGATTGTCCAATAGACCCTGGCCACAATACTGCTATAGGCCCCTTCCC
Organism: Sphyrna mokarran; assembly: GCA_024679065.1. NCBI lineage: Eukaryota > Metazoa > Chordata > Chondrichthyes > Carcharhiniformes > Carcharhinidae > Sphyrna > Sphyrna mokarran. The sequence goes on from JAGIQG010000019.1 coordinate 11,105,690, forward strand.
ATTTGGCACTACCCCATGCCCAGTGGGCAATGGCAAGGTGTCCCTGGGGTATGGACACTTTGCCCCTTGGGCAGTGCCCATGCCTAGGGGTGCCACCCTCCCATTGTTTGACCCCCCCACCCCCTAGGGGGACCCCGATTGCCCCCAGTCCACTCCTGTGGGGAGCTACTCTAAACGCCGTCGGAGTGAAGCATTCCTGGTGGGGTGGGAGATATTATTGGCTCCAGAGAATTCTGTGCCAGGCCTGATAATCATATTTAAAATAAAAAAAGATTTAGATGACTTACCTCTCTTCCGACCGGTTTCCAGCGCGGTCTCAATTGTTCTCCGGCTGTGGGAGACGTGCGTGCATTGGGAAAACGTGCGCGAGTCCCACAAAATGGCCGACACATGATCTTCCCATTCCGACGTGCCAAAAAATGTGGAACTTGGGTGTTGGGTCGGGAGAATTGCCCCCATGGTTCCAACTTAACCAATCTCCACATATACCTTTGTTCAGTTACCCTTCCAGCTACAGAGGCACTAACTTAAACCCATTTAATACTGTACCTTATTTGTAATGTTTACTCCATTGACCATGAAATGTTTCACAATATCCTACGGTTGGGAAGGATTAAGTGGATTAATGGATCCATCTTGTATTAAACTTATAGGCTTTTCAACTCCAAAGCAGAACACAGCATCGGAGCTATGAGGGGAGATTGAATAAACTGGGATAATTCTCCCTGCAAAGGTGGAGGCTGAGGTGTGACCTGAAAGAAGTTTATAAAATTATGAGAGGTACAGATAGGGTGAACAGTTGAAAGGATTTTCCCAGGGCAGAAGTGACAATTACAAGGGGGCATAAGTTCAAGGTAAGAGGGGAAAGGTTCAGTGGAGATGTGCGGGGGAAGGTTTTTTTTTACATGAGGGTGGAGGGAGCCTGGAATGCACTGCCAAATGATGTGGTTAAAGCAGATATGTTTTTCACTCAGAAGGTGGTGAGTGAATGGAATCGGCTGCTGTCAGTGGTGGTAGAGGCAAACTTGCTGGGGTCTTTTAGGAGACTTCTGGATGAGTACATGGAATTTAATGGGATTGGGAGTTACAGATAGTTCTATGGCCTGGTAGGTATAGATATGATCGGCACAACTTGTGGGCCAAAGGGCCTGTTTGTGCTGTAGTGTTCTATGTTAGCAACATTTAAGGCTTATCTGGATTTGCACATGATCAGGTGGGCATACAGGGGGTTGATCTAGGTAAGACAACATGATCAATGCAGGTTTGGTGGATTGAAGGGCCTATTCCTATGCTGTACTGTTCTTTGTTTCAGTGGTGTGGTGGGGGCGGGTGGAGGGGAGAATGGAGGGGGGGAGAATAGGGGGTTGTTGAACATAAATACACAATGATAGGACCTTCATCAGAGTGAGTGGCTTCAGATCATAGTCCAGCAGTTGTGAGTTCAGAGATGCAGTCAATGTGAAATTTATTCCAGAAGGGCATCAATCTTTAACTTTAGGCAATAATCCATTATAAGCAATTATAATGGACCCCCCCCCCACCCGCCCTGCCCTTTGTCATGTCTGCTCCTGCCCTCAACCTCAAATTCTGAGATCTTGCGATGCATTTTTGGGACCAGTGGGAGGGCATCTCATTTGTCTGGCTGGCACAAGTTAAATTTCAGGTGCGACCTCAGCATCTGCCTGCCCCATATATCTAGACATCTGTATGCCCATGGAGGGATGAATCAGCCCGGCTTTGCCTCCAAGACACTTATCACAACTTCAGGCCACCCAGGAGGGCAAAGCAACAATTCAGGAAACGTTCTTTAAGGCCATTTTGGGATTGGGTGTTGTTCGGGGACACAAAGGACTTTAAGGGTTAAGTGTGAGACATGATGTCTAATTGTGTTAGGAGACGTAATTATGTTAGGGAAAAGATCAGTAGTCAGATGTGGCAATTCTATCTCATAGATATCAAAAAGATGTGAGTAATGTAGACAGAAGAACAGAATGTCATGTAAAGGGTTAGCCTGGGCAGCAGTTGGAACAAAGGAGGATTGATTACTTAAGCAGTTGGGATGATGAGTATGCAACTTTTGCAAACATTTAAATATAGCTCACAAACTCATGTACCTTGAGGGCAGTCTTGAGTGCTTCTCCCTTGCCTGCAAGCTTGAACAAATCATCTTGTTCAAGAAATTGTCCTGCATCATGTCTTTTGTTTTCTTACAGTAAATTTGGCCTACAACCATACTAGTCTGAAAATGCCCTATCTCATCTGATTATGGAAGCTAAGCAGACTCAGGCCTGGTCAGTACTTGGATGGGATTCCAGATGTAGTAGGCTTTGGTGGCATGGTGGCACAGTGATTAGCATTGCTGCCTCCAGCATCAGGGGCCCAGGTTCAATTCTGGCCTCAGGCAAATGTCTGTGTGGAGTTTGCACTTTTTCCCTGCATTTGCGTAGGCTTCTTTTGGGTATTCTGGTTTCCTCCCACACTCCAAAGATGTGCAGGTTTGGTTGCTGGGCCTAAATTGACCCTAGTGTCAGGGGGAGTAAATATGTGCAGTTTTGGGAATATGGCCTGAGTGCAATTGTGATCAGTGGAGGATTGATGGGCCAAATGGCCTCCTTCTGCACTGTACGGACTCTATGATGCTAAATCGCCCCCCTTCAGGTGTCAAGACCATTTGCAAGGTGTGCATTCCTTCAATGGCCTGCTGCCATAACTGGCACATCCATGACCAGGAATGTGACTCCTGGATCCTGGTCCTAACCTGTGATTCTGCCCCTAACCAAGCACTGTGAAAACTAAATGTTAAATTACCTTAGGTAACTAGATCTCCGCTGTTGTGTGGAAGTTCTGTTGGTCTTTTATCAATATTAAAATGAGAGAAGGATACAATCTAAAAATATTCAGCATTGTCCTTATATTCTTTGCCGAGATTTGTTTTTCTGTACTAAACATGAGATATGTTTGTGTGCCAATGATTCAGAATTCCGATACAACCCACTCCAAATATCAATTCTGATTATTTTAACATAGTTTACGCACTAAGCCCCTCTTATTGAAGCTGTTAAATCAATTTTCTACCCTTTTCAAGGACAACGTACTACTTCATGTGACCTAGCACGTGGCTCTCTGTATACCTGTGCTGGGTAGCCCCCAACTTTGTTTGATGTTGAAATAAAATTAAGTGTCAAAAGACAGTGAGGATTTTTAATGTCCACAACCATTACATAGTCATTCATCACAGATGGACATGTAGTTTGCAGAACAACAGACAACGTTTGGCAAATATAACTTGTAATGTCTCCAGTAATCGTGAATTAACCCGACCAGACTCAATGTAATTGTTTATTTTCTGCACACACATTGCCAACCGACATTGCTTTCTCTCTTCCCTTTTGTTAATGTGAGCTTTGCTCTCATCAAGATGAGAGGTGTCAAAGTGCTGGGGGCGGGGAGAGAGCATTTCTCGTTTTAAACCCACAGTGTCAGCATCAAACACTCTGAGGCCAAATGTAGCAATGTTCCCTCAGCTCTGGCCTAACAGGTCAATGTCCCTCACTGCACCAAGATAATAGATTTCCTGCTTCAGCACCAACCTTCCTAACTCCTCTCTGAACAAGATTGTCAATTTGATGCCAATCTGTAACAAATTAGGGGAAATTTTGTGCGGTGAGGTTATAACCACTGGGAATTGGACTGAATTTGCCTGAACTCATTACACGCAGTGTTCTTTCATCTAAAGGGTGTTTTTTCTGTTCTTTTGCTCCTTATTGCCTTTGTTAGTTGCCAAGATACATAAGATCTTCTTCAGTAGGAAGGGCAGAGGTGACCCTGGACATCATGCAGCACAATCAGTAAGTGATGGTAAAGCCGACTCTATCTCTCTCCCTTCCCCCCAAACTGATCATTTTCCTCACCTCTCTCTGTTAGTCTGCATCACATTTCAAAAGGGGATTCTTTGAAGCACATTGGTCCTGAGGTTAGAACAAAAGCCTCCAGCCACACGTTCCCCAAGAGCGGAAATTCCTGCCCAAACTCAACGGACCTTTAACTGCTCTGTCGAATCTGCCTGCTACGATTCCCCTGACAGGCAGGGTGGGAGATCTTCGGCCCATATTGATGCAAGCTCGTTCACTCTTTCTTCACTCCTGATGAACTATAATGATACTGCAGCCAACCTCTTCATCCAAGCAATCCTTATGTGTGAGCTAAGCTCATTGAGGAGGCAATTTCATTCAGTGGGTTCATCACTGTGTCCAAATTCCAGGCGGAGGAGGGAATGGGGAGTCCTTGGAGCACCCATATTGCTTCAGCAGTTGGGATCAGCTAACTCAGCTGGACTGGGGATAGAACTAGGCCTGAAGTTTATGCTCCTTCTCTGCAGTGGGCTCTGAGGTCTCTGAGGAGGGGAGATGGAGGAGCATGATATTACTTAGACAAGATTCTTATCCTCAATTCCACATCAATTCTTCTTCTAAGCGAGTAGTGCCTCAGGCAGAAAGCCTGGCCTTGCCCTAATTAAGGACATTAAGTGGTCACTCCATTGCTATTTAAAGGGTCATTTCTTTCCCAGCCTTAAGTTTTTAAGGTGGCAAGTGGATGACAGCACAGGGGAAGGAAATCCTGGGAATAAGGAGTGTTAGATCTCAAGCAGGAAGTGGGAAACATGAGGAGGAGGAGGGGATGATCAGAAGCCTAATTCTGTCTGCCCCACTCACCAAGACCTAGTGACTTCAGGACCTCCATCCACTGCTGGTCTCAGTGATCTCATTCACCCCTCCCCAACGCCCCATGATCCCCAGGCCTCCTCTACCCTCCCCGTCCCGGAGACCCCTTTCGCTGACAAGTGTCACTGTTTCCTGGGATTTTGGGTAAGGCTGGTCAGTGCAGTTCCTCTTCCAGTCACAACAGCGCTGTTTGAAGGGTCTGGCGAGCTGCCGACCAATCTTCCTCCGTACTTCCTCCTGGGTGGGGGGTGGAAGTCTCACCTTACGCCAATCAATACTCGTTAAAGCATAGAATGGCATCAGAACTGTCGCAATTGGCGAGGATTGTTCCCTGCTGACTCTTCGAATGCTGGGGGCCCACACTCTCACCATTTCTAAAATGTAAGCTATAAGAGTAGCCGCGATGTGGAGATGCCAGTGGAGAACTGGAGTGGGCACAGTAAGAAGTCTCTCACCGCCAAGTTAAAATCCAACAGGTTTATTTAGAATCATGAGCTTTCAGAGCACTGCTCCTTCATTAGGTGAGTGTGAGGTAGGTTTCACTCACCAGTCACCTGAAGAAGGAACAGTGCTCCAAAAACACGTGATTCCAAATAAACCTGTTGGACTTTAACCTGCTGGTGTGAAACTTCTTACCACAAAATATGAAGCACAAAAATGATCCATTCTTCCAAACCAATCCATGCAGGTCTTTATTCTCTTTCCACACCTCCTCCCACATCAAACGTCATTAGCACCACCCCTTTTCCTCTTTTCCTTTATATACTTCTAATCATGACAATAGATTCATCTTGGCAGAATTAAGGTGAATGACTGCGTTCTGTTAATCCGAGTGAGAATTATGAAGCCCTGTAGCTTTAAACTCCTGAATTAGTTTAACTATCCACATGAATGACATTAAATTTCACTTTTTAGATAATTCTCCTAATCCTTTAATCCTTTTTCTTACCTATGCATTTCATTTGCCGTGCGTGACTTTTTACTTTTTCAGTAAAACGGTTTATTTGAAGCTGTGTTCTAAGAGGATGTCACAGGAACATTTTGAAAGGATAAAACCAGACAAAGTGGATGTGGTTAAAAAGTCAGCAGCGCTCAAAGCAGAAAAGTCAAAATCGGGTGTGTCCCTGATTTTGGAAAAGGGACAATTGTAGTGGCCCCCTGCCACGTTCTTCCAAATAAGAAGTTTCACAACATCAGGTTAAAATCCAACAGGTTTATTTGGACTTTAACCTGGTGGTGTGAGATTTCTTACTGTGTTTACCCCAGTCCAACGCCGGCATCTCCACATCATTTCCTTCAATCCACTTTAGCTAGACCTAACCATTGATGAAGGCAAGGGCAGGTTGAGAATGCTGACAACGTTTAGGATCTTGAGCTTTATAGACAGCGGTGTCGTGTTGCAAAAACGAGAACGTGAACGTGAATTCTTATAAAACATAGAACATAGAACATTACAGCGCAGTACAGGCCCTTCGGCCCTCGATGTTGCGCCGGCCAGTGGACCCTCCAATTTAAACTATTCCAATATCATCTATATGCCTATCCACCGAACATTTGAATGCCCCCAAAGTAGGCGAGTCCACAACTGCAGCAGGCAGGGCATTCCACGCCCTCACCACCCTCTGTGTGAAGAACCTGCCTCTGACATCCGTCCTATAACTACCACCTCTTAATTTAAAGTTATGTCCTCTCGTGCTGGTCATCACCATCCGAGGAAAAAGGCTCTCACTATCCACCCTATCCAATCCCTTGATCATCTTATACGCCTCAATTAGGTCACCGCGTAACCTTCTTCTCTCTAATGAAAATAACCTCAGGTCCCTCAGCCTTTCCTCATGAAAGTCACTCGGGTTCTTTTCTGAAAAGAAAAATATTGCAGGGCAACAGGGAGAGGGTGATGGGGGTAGGGGTTCAAGGGGTAATTGGTGGGAAGTGATGGGACCAGCTCGGGTGAGTTGACATAGATACATTGGGCTGAAGGACTTCCTTCTGTGCCATAATTCTTCTATGGCATGGTGTCAAAGCACTGTTGTAAAGAATTGTGAATCTTACACTCTGCGCAAAAGAAAGGGACTGAGATAATCCAGTAATCACAGAGTTTTCAGGGAGTCATTTTGTGGGAAAGAGGAGAGGTAATATAAATGAAGTGATAGAATTATAAAGAGGCATGAATACAAATCTCTGAAGATGGCAGAGCAGGCTGGGAAACCTGTGAACAAAAGCAAATGGGGCCCTTGGTTTTACCTAAAGAAACAGACTTTGGAATCTTTGCAGGTGATCAGAGTTGGGTTCAGGGTTAAACACAGTGGTAAAGCCCTGAAAAGTGAGGTTGGGACAGCATGCCATAGTAATTCAAGTGTTTTGTTCATTTGTCCAAGGCAAGTGGGGACTGTCCCCTTAACCTGTCATTAATTATGAGCTCATTGAGGCTATTAAGAAGGGCAAACATGGTGGTACAGAGATTAGTACTGCTGCCTCACGGCGCCAGGGATGCAGGTTCGATTGCTGGCTCAGGTCACTGTCTGTGCAACGTCTGCACGTCCTGCTCGCGTCTGCGTAGGTTGCCTCCGAGTGCTCTGGTTTCCTCCCATGGTCTGGAAGACGTGTTGGTTAAGTGCATTGGCTGTGCTAAATTCTCCCTCAGAGTCCCTGGACAGGCACCGGCATGTGGCAACTAGGGGATTTTCATAGTAACTTCATTGCAGTGTAACCATACTTGTGACACTAATAAATAAACAAATTATTCGGTCCTTTAGCCCTGAATCCTCAAGTTCCCAGTCAAGGGATCTGTTTCTTGATCTGACAGTAACTTCCTGCAGTGACTATAGGATAACAGCCAAACTGAAAAGTGAAGGTCTTGACTAATTATATTGAAGAGCTACAGCCTTGGCCAGGTGAGAGAGACAATTGTGCAAACCCCTTCTACTCTCAAAGTGCAAATCTGCTTGACAGATGATTTCCAATTCTTTATCTAGCAAGTTACTCACCTTCAAGTAGAGTTTCCTGCTGTTATCCTTTGCCACAGGAGTGCTTTACATAACTCAGCTATCCAACCCTGATGAAGGACAAAAGCAGAACAACAGCATCTGCCAAGTGCACCAACACCAAACACCTTTCCCTCAGCCACATGCACAGGGGATAGACACTGAGATCCAAATGGAAAGGGATTAGATCCCCAATGCAGGATCTACAGGCTGAAGATCAGCTCTCCCGACATGTTTGAACATCACTGTCTCAGAAGGCTCAGGTTCACACTTGACATCTTTAATCTCCTTCCCAATGGACCACACATTGTCAATGGCCAACAAAGTGCCTGTCACTGGAAGGCCAAACATACCCCTCCCGACACCCCTGCTACCTCTCCATCCAGGCACTCCCATCCACCACCAACACCCCCAACCCCACCCCCAATCTCTCCCCAGGAGAGAAGGCAGAGAGTTGTGAGTGCTGACAATAGGCACTCCCATCCATCACCAACACCATCCCCAATCTCTCCCCAGTGAGTGCTGACAATAGCTTGTGTGGAGACAAAAGAAGGACAGTGATTGTGGAGGCTGATTGGGATGTGGGAGGGTAGAAGGTTGAAGATGAGTGCAGATGTTGGCTGTTCAGAATGGGGTGCCTGGAAAGAGAGAGAGAGAGAGAGAGAAGAGTGAGGGAACTTCAAGCTGTGTTTCCTGCAGACTAATGCTGGACAAGTCAGCACTTAGCACCTGTCATTCCTTTCTGACTTCACTGTCTCCAAATTGGAGGGAGTGTGCTTCCATTTCCTCAGCCAATTCTTTCCAGGTCTGTGTGGTTTGAGATCCTTTTCTCCCAGACCTGCAAAAGATCAGCAGAGACATCCAAAACCTGCCTCGATCGCTTTAATTAAAAATGCTTCCTTTAATGGAGAATGAAGGCCTTATCCCACCTTTCTGACCCTCCGTCCTTGTTCAGTGAGTCTGGGGTGGGATGTCCGGCGTTTTGCTCTGATAAAGAACAACTGCTAGGAGTGCCGTTCGGGTAGACAAAACTGAAAATCGTCCTGTCATTGCACGAGGAATCTAAGAGGTAAGATTTTGCTCCATTGTGGACAAAAGCAGGAAGTTACGTTAAATTTTTATAAAGCACTGGCTTGGCTCCAGCAGGAATAATGTAGCCAATTCTTGACACCACAGTTTGGAAAGCTGTCAAGAGCTTAGAGAGATTTACTGGACTGGTAGCCAGAATACAGAGGCACAGCAGAGGATGCTGTCTTCTCCTCAGAGCAGAGGGTGCAAGTGAGCCACAGAAAGGAGGGAAAGGGAGGGGAAAGGCAGGGTGGTGGGGGAAAGGAGGGATTTGATTTCAAGTTTCTTCAGAGTTTTTTCTTCTATTACTCTTCAAAATTCACATACTGGGATAGCCTGAGGCCTTGAAAGACGCTATATAAATGCACGGCCTAAATTTTTCAGTTGGCAGAGAGTCGAGTTATCTGAAGACTCACATCCCTGCCGATTCTGACAGGTTTCCTGCCATTTTACATTCAAATGAGCATTGATTGGCAGCAGGCATGACTTCCATCCACACTTGGAAGGAATTCTCGCTTTGGAGAATCAAGTTGGCCAACAGCTCGCCAGCCCACCCAGACACAGCATCACGGTGGCCAGAAGAAGCACTGCAGCTTTGAGCCTGAGCCTGGGATGAAGGTGCAGAGAGCTGGTGTGAGGAAACTGACGGGGGTCCCCGGGGGTGGGGAGGGTAGAGAATGCCTGGGTGAGGGGGATGATTGGAGAAAAGGCCGGGGACAATGTGAAGTCTCACAACACCAGGTTAAAGTCCAACAGGTTTATTTGGTAGCACAGGCCACAAGATTTCGGAGCGCTGCCCCTTTGTCAGGTGCTGCACAGTGGTTAGCACTGTTGCCTCACAGCGCCAGGAATCTGGGTTCGATTCCTGGCTTGTCTGTGTCGAGTCTGCACAGTAACTTCACTGCAGTGTTAGCATAAGCCTATTTGTGATACTAATAAAATAAACTTTAATTTGGCCTCCATCAGCCTGAAAGTAAATTGAAGATGGGTGAAAAAAGACCACTCAGTGATCTTAGAAGGCCTGAGATCATAACCATCCCATCGTAAAGTCACACCCAGTTTGGGGAGGACGGGTTCCCTGTATGTGCAATTTCATTCTCCACTCCCTCTACCTCCACCTCAATACCTGCCAGGGATGGTGTTTTCTTTACACGATGGTGCTCCTTCCCCCCCCCCCCCCCCCCCGAGACTGAGTAAAAGCTTCAACGACGTGACGTGAAGTGATCACAAGCGTTGTCTGTGTCACTCGGTTTGTGCTCGGCTCCCCATTAAGGTGGAAATTGCATGTGGGAACTAAAACATTCCTGGGCTGGGTGGAAATAAAACAATGTCGGCTTTCAATTTGAGAAAATGGAAATTTTTCAACGGCTGGAACACAAGGGACTGTAACTATTCAGGAAACAACTGGTTTGAGTGGGAGGGTGTGTGCCATCTCTTGCTGTATAGAGGCGTCTCAACTCCCACAGGCTGAGGACTAGCCATGTCGACACATTGGCTATGACGCTGCTATGTCCCTCAGCTGTTTTCTTTTTTAATTAAAATTTATAGTCACTCAATCTCTGCTGACAGTTTTAGAATTCAGAGACGCCGCTTTGGAAATGAGATGGAACAGGTAGGAAGAACGCTATTAGTCCTTTCCTCACACCAAGGGTGAGTTATGTCAGGAGAGGTGGTGGTGTTTCTGGGGTTTGTTTTATATATTTTTTTTTTGCATTCTCTCGATCCGAAGCGACGACAAGAATGATTTTGGGAAGCTGAAGTTCATTTGTGCTGGAAAGGAACGGAGTGAGGGAAGATGCGAACAGACTATATTCCGTGGCGCCCTGGGAGGGGGGTGGGTTAACGGGAATGCTAGCCAGCACATCGAGGTAAACAACAGCTGCGGAACTATCTCTGCTGCGTGCTCTCCTCATAATACTCGGCAAGAATGCGGGGGGAAAGAAAAAAAAAATCACAAATGCTGTTGCTGTTCAAAGCACTAATTAACAACAAGGCAAGTCACAAATGGAGGTCAAATGTGCAACGTCAATCGATGTCAACTGCCAATTGTGAAGTCTGGCTGTGATGTTTCAGTATGACACTGTGGTCCCACCGAGGGGGTAGGGCTCTAGAATTAAGTGGGACCAATTAGAATCAATGATCTCTCCTTCCTGTTGCAGAACGGGACTTGGCTGAAGGTAATGTGTTGAATACACTTTATTCTGGTGCTAGAGACACCATTCCAACTCCCTAGGATGGGCCACGTCTTTTCTTTCGTATAATTAAAATTAACTGAAGGAGGCAACTGCAGGTCTGTGCGTCGAGGTAAAGGGAAGGCTGATAGTTTTGTAACACTTTTCGCCGTCCCGAGATGTCTCACAAAGCACTTTACAGCCAACACGGAGCTCTTTGATGTGTGGCCGCTGTGATCGTGTCGGAAACATAGCAGCCAATGTGCGCACAGCAAGCTTCCACTAACAGCAAGCTGCTAATGACCAGATGATCAGCTTCACTGCAGTTAGTTGAGGGCTAAATTCTGGCCAGGACAACGGGGTAGAATTAGACGATTCATCTTTGCATAGTGTCATCTGAGAGGGCAGGTAGTCCCTTGGTTTAACACGTCACTGTCAACCCTCTCGGTACTGCACTGGAGTGTTTTTGCTGAAGGAAGAATGAGGTGGTTCCACATATCGCAAACCATCTCCTAGAAAATGTAACAAATGTAAGTTTATCTATTAATCACAAGTGAGGCTTACATTAACACTGCAATGAAGTTACTGTGAAATTCTCCCAATCTCCACAGTCTGACACCTGGTCGGGTCAATGCATCTAACCAGCACGTCTTTCAAACTGTGGGAGGAAACCCATGCAGACATGGAGAGGATGTGCAGACTCCACACAGACAGTGACCCAATGCTGGAATTAAACCCAAGTCCCTGGTGTTGTGAGGCAGCAGTGCCACCATGCCTCCCCTTATATTCTAAACCATATACTAGAAAATTTAAAAAATATACAAACCTCCAAGACCATCACCACTACGGCCTCAGGGGCTGGAGGTGCAGCAACAGAGTGAGTGAATGCAGGGAAGGGCTGACAGCCACACTGGGCTAACTGCGAGGCTGATGAGAGGAGTACCAAAGCTTTCAAGTGGACCAGCTATTGCCTACTTTGTGTGGCTCCAAGGCCAGCACTGCAAAGGTGGCAAGTGTAGTGGAAGGTCTGGGGCAGGAAATCCTCACCGTGAGTAGCAGGCCCAAAGGATGGCTGAGTCACAGCAAGCCGCAGGCCTGTCACAGCTGAGGGACTGAAAGGCTCAAGAGCTTACAGGAGACCCAGCGAGACAGCACTGAGACCCAGCGGGCTATGGCTGCAGCCTTTGACAATGTTAGCCAGTCACAGAGGGCCATGGCCGAGGGCTTGCAGAGCATGGTCCAGTCTCAGAGGGCCACTTGCTGCAGCCATTGACAGGGTCCAGCCTGGCCCCTCAGATCCAGGCCTTCTAGAGGACACTCACCAAGGGGCCATGGGGCAGGGTAGACAGCTGGCCCCCTCCACCTTCAGTATCCATCCTGGGGAGACACTGAGACATTGTGATAGGCCACATAAGGTTAAAAAGTTGTAGTGGCAATGGGTGAAGGGCAACACTAGATAGATAGGATATTTAGGCACTTCAAAATCTCATGTTCATGTGTTTTTATATTCTCATTTATTTTGAATGCACTATTATTGGCAGCAATAAACGTTATTTCACCCCTCACCTGTGACTAAATTGTCTCTGGTCTCTAACAAGAACGTACTGAACAGGCATCATCATCTGGAGGGAGCCTGAACATTGATGTCACTAGGGAAGGCCCCACAACACAGTGCTACTGAGAAAATCAAGGTGCTCAAACAATTCACTGACTACAGTGCGTGGCATGCATTGACTGTGACTTACAGTATCTACCATGGCATCCCCAGAACCCAGGAGAGATTTCCTCCTCCCTTTGCCCACACACCCTGCATGGGACTTTAATGCCCCCTTACCCAGTATCTGGACATGGGTCCAGGTGCCAGCGTGCTTGCAGCGCTCAGGTAGGAATCAGACGAGTTTGCACCAGGGCACCGTTACAATGGTGTATAGCGAGTAGTCTCCTGCCTGCCACAGAGACTCACTAACACAGCGTGCCCAGGCCCACCGCTCTGGTGTTACAATGATGCAGGAGATTGTAGAACTCCACGGGATAGGAGGAGGTGGGGAGAATGGAACCCACGTGTAGAAACCAAGGCCTCGACTGACAAAAGCGCACGATGATCAGGGTCTCCCTCACCGCTGTCCCTCATCTGATCCTTGATGCTGCCAGCCCTCCAGTGCCTGGGTGGTGTTCTCGTTGTCCTGCTCTCCTCCTCTTTGCCTTCCTCCTCCTCTTCCTGCTAAATAGTCTCTTTCACAGTGACGCCCAGCTGGTCAACGTCCACATTCTCCTCCTCCTCTAAAATATCTCTTCTCTGCTGAGCCAGGTTGTGTAGAGCACAGCGCACCACCACAATCGCGATGAATGCAAAAAAATGCAAATTGACGTTTTGCCCGCTGTGGGTGGGCTCCCGCCTGTGTCTGTAAAATGGGAATGGCTGTGAAAACTGGTGCCATTCCTGCTAATCAAATTACATCTGATTTTACAACATTTTCCTGCTGCAAACGGGGTGCAAAGAGGTCATAAAATTCTGTCCAACATGTCTTCAAAATCCTCCACATATAATAAAGTCAGGGGAATGTGAAAGTCACACATATCCTGTTGGAGACAAATAATTTGGACAATAGGACATTAGTTAGATATTATCTACTCAAATTATCTTTGGAATAGAATCATTAGAATCCCTACACTGCAGAAAAGACCATTTGGCCCATCGACTCCATACCAATGCTTGGACAGAGTATCCTATCCCAGGCTCTCTCCCTTTCCCTATCCTCATAGCCCCATAGATTTAGCATGGCCAATCCCCCCTACCCCGCACATCTTTGGACACTGAGGGATAATTCAGCATGGCCAATCCATGCATATCTTTGAACTGTGTAGGGACATCCGAAGAAACCGGAGCATTTGAAGGAAACCCACACAGGCACGAGGAGAATGTGCAAACTCCTCACAAACAGTGAGTCAAGACTGGAATTGAACTCGGGTCCCTGGGGCTGTGAGGCAGCAGTGCCAACCACTGCGCAACTATACCACCATACAGTGGAAATTACCCTATTTGGATCCTCTGGGTAGTTGGAGAGAAGAGATCATGTGACAGATCAACCTTTTGAAGTTTAAGGACTTGTTTCTCTATAAAACTGAGGACAAGCTGCTCAGAGAGAAGACCCAAGAGAGGCCTTCCCCTCTCTCCACCCCACCTTGCAAACTACTGTTTACTAATTACCCAGGGATGCCCCGGTTGTAGACAGAGATTTCTGGAATGATACAAGCGAAGACTATCATCTCCAGAACTATTATCTCCGGGAGAACAAGAAATTTAACCATGTGATTCTTGAAGTCAGAAACATCGAGACCACTGAAGTGAAGTTGCAAGATGCCCCCAGTTCAGCCTTTAGGCGGCCAAATCAACAAACTGTAGACTTTTTACTGTTTATGGACTCAAATTTGACCGAGCTATCCTTCCCTACTCTGTCACCTATGTTTGTGTGTGCATGTGAACTTTGAGCTTGTGGGTGTGTGCAGAGAGTCAGACCATCTTTTGTTACTCTACTGAAATCAGTAAGTACAATAAAGCGAGCCTCTTTCTTCATTAATCTTAAGAGAGCCTGCTCGCTTGGTTCTTTCGTGATCACAGTGCGTGAACAATTATGCATAGCCTTTTCAAACAGAAAAACCTGCTGTGGTCAAAAGAGCAGAGGAAAAAGACTGAAGCCATTCAATTCCTCCTCATTTGGTCATTTCATGTGATTAGTTCATTTCGATCAATTGTTCGAGTAGAAGCAAAGTCTGTGATGGGCAGGCAATATAGTGTCTTCAGAACATTGTGAAACTCCAGATCGTGCCTCCCAGCTAATTGTTGCAACTCATCAGTTCCAGCATTCCAGTCATTATTCTGCATGTCTCTTAAAGTGTGCTGGAGCTTAGTATTCTTGTAAGCTTGATGCTTGGTTGTCAACTGTGGGACAGCTAGGGAATTTGCATTTCCGAGCTTTTTATAAGACTATAACCATAAGACACAGAAGCAGAATTAGGCCACTCGGCCCATTGAGTCTGCTCAACAATTCAATCGTAGCTGATATTTTCCTCATCCCCGTTCATCTGCCTTTTCCTCATAACCCCTGATCCTCTTATTAATCAAAAACCTATCTATCTCTATCTTAAAGACACTCAATGACCTGGCCTCCACAGCTTTCTGCAGCAAAGAGTTCCACAGATTCACCACTCTCTGGCTGAAGAAATTCTTCCTCTTCTCTGTTTTAAAGGATTGTCCCCTTAGCCTGAGGTTGTGCCCTCTGCTTCTAGTTTTTCCTACTAGTGGAAACATCCTCTCCACATCCATTCTATCCAGGCCTCGCAGTTTCTGTAAGTTTCAATAAGATCCTTCCTCATCCTTCTAAAGTCCAGCGAGTACAGACCCAAAGTCCTCAGCCGTTCCTCATATGACAAACTCTTCATTCTAAGAATCATTCTTGTGAACCTCCTCCGGACCTTTCCAAGGCCAGCACATCCTTCCTTAGATACAGGGTTCAAAACTGCTCACAGTACTCCAAATTGAGTCTGACCAGAGCCTTATTTACCTCAGAAGTACATCCCTGCTCTTGTATTCTGGCCCTCTCAACATGAATGCTAACATTGCATTTGCCTTCCTAACTGCTGACTGAACCTGTACACTACGTTTAAGAAAACCTTGAACAATGACTCCCAATTCCCTTTGTGTTTCTGATTTCCTAAGCATTTTCCTGTTTAGAAAATAGTTTATGCCTCCATTCCTCCTTCCAAAGTGCACCACCTCGCACTTTTCCACAATCTATTCCATCTGCCACTTCTTTGCCCACTCTCCTAACCTGTCCAGGTCCTTCTGCAACCTCCCCTGCTTCCTCAATACTACCTGTGCCTCTGCATATCTTTGTATCATCTGCAGTGTTTCAGAAGATGAAAGATGATTTCATCACTGTTATCAAACCAGTCCTTTGACACTTGCAAAATGCCAGGATGTCCATTTAAATCATAAGATCTGATCAGGAAGCTGTTTCCATTTATCCCTTGTCCTTTGGAGAAGGAACATCGTACTGCAGCCCTGTGCTACGTTGTTAGTTGGATCACAATAATAAAGTTCATGAGGAGTTCAACATATCTAGCTTTGACTGTCCCTGGCAAGGTGACTTCTGATATCTTGGCTGGACATTTAGACCCAGCTTGGCATGGATTGGGAGGTGATTAATCTAGGAGTCAAACCCTTCCATGGCATAATTCATCTTGATGTCAGCCATTACCTTCTATCTGACAGGCATGGTGACACAGTGATTAGCATTGCAGCCTCACAGCATGAGGGATCCCAGATTCAATTCCCAGCTTGGCTCATTGTCTGTGTGGAGTTTGCATATTTTCCCCGAGTCTGCGTGGGTTGAGACTGGGTAAGGACAGCAGATTTCCCTCCATAAAGGACATTAGTGAACTAGATGGGTTTTTCTGACAATCGATGACAGCTTCACAGGCACCATCACTGTGGTCAGTTTTGTATCCCAGACTTCTTAACTGAATCTAAATTCTGCTGACTGCCTATGATGGGATTTGAACCTGTCCCAGATAATTTACCAGGGTTACTGGCACCAATGATATTACCACTGTGCCACAATGGAGAATTAAACTGATGAATGCTTCAAAAAGATGGAACATTAATCAAGGATTAATGAGAAACTGGAGAAAGTATAAAATAAACAGAATAGTTTATTCATTAGAATAATGAAGTGGAGTGCCAAACCAGGAAAGGTGTAAAATAATAGAAAATATAAGGGGAAAAATTGCACTTCACAACCTCCTTTTATCCCAGTGCATGCCTCCTCTTCTTTAATCACTTACCTGTCCACATGGCTGCAAACTCCTTTAACAAGCTCATCCATACTACAGCAAACTGATAGCAAGCTTCAGGCATCAGTACCTAGAGAAAGGTGGAGAATCCTTGGATTGTTTATTCTGGAGAAGGAGACCTTATGTAAGTGTTCAAAATTCTCAAATTGAAAACACACCAATTGAACTCCCAGCCACCTGACAAAGGGACAGGAGGTTTTGCTACAAATAAACCTGTTTGGACTTTAAACTGATGTTGTGGGATTTCTTTGTGTTTTTCCCACTACATTAGCCCAGTAGTGTTACTAGTGCTGTTACCAGTACATCACCCATAAAAGGTGCAGCAATATAGGTGAGTGGCTGATGCCGAAGATAAATTAAAAATGCACAAGGTGCTCTCTGGGCTGCTCCCCTCTGCTATTAGTTTTACAACGCCGGCATCTTACTTGTCTACCTCGATTTTGAAATACAATGAATAGCCTGAAGTTGTCAGATTTTCTCTTGATGCCTATCACTCTTCACCTCGCTGTTCACAACACTTCTTAGTTTTATGTGGCCCGCAAATACCTCCTAATTTGGCAGAGTTTGGATTTACAACCTTGTCTGTGGTTGAGTAGACTGGCTCTGGGGAGATGCCAAATTTGTTGCATGTTTTACTACAACAGCGCCCTTTTCTCTTGGCTAGTGAGCTGGTGATGTTGCCAGGGGTTGGGGGAACTCTTAGTGATGTTAATCAGGAGGATGTTTAAATGCTGATTTGACATTTTGTGGCACTTTCGGCAGGAATACCTTTGACTTAGTTTGCACCAAGCTCAGTGCAGTCTTTCTTCTGACTTCTTCATTAAACTGCATGAGGAAAATTGGTCAAATTAGTTACCTCCTTTTCACGTGTAACAATGGTTCATTGCTCATTAATTTCCCTTTGTAGATCATCCCGTACTGTTTTTTAATTTTTCAGTTTCTCGGCTCGGTTTCGACAAAATTTTGAAGGCTATTTCATTTATATTTACATTTCTATCATTTTTAAGGATTCCTGCAACAATTGGTCTCCAGTTCTGAATCAATGAGATGGAAATAATATTTCCTAAGTTGGTGCTGTTGAAGTCACACATTTTGATTGTGTTGTAATCTGGGAGCTCTCAAATGACTCTAGCCATTTATCATATCGCGTGCATCTTTAGCATATATTACAAGCATGTTTAAATGCATTTGTATGTCACACATGATTGCCTGATGCATGAAGATATGCCACCATGGATGTCAAATGCAAAATGTACAGCGGACTATCAAAATTCACCATACACAAGCCCGCATGCAACACAAAACGATCTAATCCTCAAAAATGTTATTGTGTTACTTATCCACATAAATCTTCTTTCAAGAAAGTCTTGTCATTAATTGAGAGTTCCGAAGTGAAGCATTTCTCAACTCCAGTGGCCACGGGTCATTGCCTTCTGTGTTTGCTGTTGTCGTATAACTCTTGTCGAGATGAGAATTCTGTTGGTGATTTCTAGCTCCTCATTATTTCCCCCACTGAATTACATACATCACTGTACCTCCTTCACTTGGCTCACAGGCAGAGGAGAAGTCCGTTCAGCGATATTAGTCTACTCTGTCATTTCACTGGCAGCAGTCCTTCTTTCTGCAAGAACTTTTCATTTTGAAGACCTGAGTTGGTTTGGAAAGTCCTCACAATCTTCTCAAGCAGTGCAGTCCATGCCCTCCCACCTCTTCTGAAACTATTCTCAATGCCTGTTCTTAAAATTGAAAACAAACAGAGGAAAAGATCACAAACGATGACTGTGCAAGTGCCAGTTGTACAAGGATAGGGCAGCAAGCTGGCGTAGTGGTTAGCACTGCTGCCTCACAGTGCCAGGAACCCAGGTTCAATATCAGCCTCGGGTCACTGTGTGGAGGTTGCGCATTCTCCCCATGTCTGTGTGGGTTTTCCATCTGGTGATCCTGTTTCCTCCCACAGTCCAAAGATATGCAGATTAGGCTGACTGGCCATGCTAATTTGCCTCTTAGTGTCAGAAGGGTTAGCAGGGTAAGTACGTGGGATTAAAGGGAATAAATGGGATTGTTGTCAGTGCAGGCTTGATGGTCTGAATGGCCTCCTTCTGCACTATAGGGATTCTATGATAAGAACATTTTAGTTGATCAGGGATGCAGTAGAAATTCCTTTAAATTATCCTCAGGGTACCAAAGAAAATAGCATAGATTTATTTTAATAGTGTATTGGGTGATTCTCCAAGAGATACTTGAGGTATGAAAGAATCTTCGAGCTGGGGCCTTTAGCATAAGATGTTACCTTGGAAGTGAGTTGTAGCCTCTGCTTAGAACAGCCACCCTGAGGATCATTGAGGAGCAGATTGTCATGTAGCTTCTTTAATGAGCAGCAGCCCAATTTATCTGACATTTTTGTGCATGTATCTTCTCTTAATATTGACCATTGCTGAAAAAAAAATGTTTTGTCAAAGCTTTTTATTTTGCACTCAGCTGAATAGTTCGCAAGAATAACATTGTCAGAGGAAATAACAACTTTACTGTATAGGAAAAGAGTGCTGATTGGTTTGTGAGTGGACTTTGAATGGTGGCGTCATTGCTGTGGAGAAGACACCAGTTGATGGTAACTGATAATTAACTGCCAGGCATTGTTTGAAATTTAAAACAGGCAGCTTAACTCTGATGGGTCGAGGCATTACTCTAAGGAATGAACCAGGAAATGGTTGTTAGGTGCAATGTGTGTACCTATTTGATGACAGGGCCTTGTGTATTAATATATGTAGTTTCCATTACACACAAATGCACCACACAGGGAGACTGACTAATGAACCCAAATTGATTGACAGCATAATTCTTAGCACACTGAAGATTATTTAGAAAGTGTTGTCCAATTATGGAATCACATCAAATGTTGGACAAAGTGCTTTAAGTTTTGCAAGCACAGCTGGTTGGGTTCAGTCTGAACTTTATTTGCTGCGCATATAGATGGGCCCTGCTGTTTGATAGGATCTACCTGCTACTGCCTACATACCAAGCATCACACTGGCACTGATACTCCACTTTACTCGTTTGTGTGATACACAGGACGTCTTTTTGACATGACAGTGGCAAACTGTTAGTGACGAATACCATTCACATTGCTACTGCATTGCAGCAGCAAGAAACAGCTAGCTTCACCTGAGGTTCAAAACTGAGAGATACTTTATTCTTTAACTGAAGTTGACTGGGCACCTTCATGTCTTAAACCCATTTATGCAACATACAATGTGACCTGATCTGATTGGGGTGCTCCAATATTTGGAGGATGCCCTTAATGAATCCAATTCGAGCATCAAGCTTTCATGGTGAGCAGGTTACTCAGGCCCTATTTACAAATAAATAGAGCCAATCCTATAGCGTATGGAACTACCATAGAATCATAGAGGTTTACAGCATGGAAACTGGCCCTTTGGTTCAACTTGTCTATGCTGCCTTTTTTTCAAACCCGTAGGTTAATCCCAATTGCCCGCATTTGGCCCAAATCCTTCACTACCCATCGTATCCATGTAACTATTTAAATGATAAAATTGTACCTGCCTCTACTACTACCTCTGGCATCTTGTTCCAGACACTCACCACCCTCTGTATGAAATAATTGCCCTCTGGCCACTTTTGTATTTCGTTCCTCTCACCTTAAATCTATGCCCTCTAGTATTAGACTCCTCTATCTTTGGGTAAAGATACTGACTATCCACCTTGTCTATGCTCCTCATTATTTTATGGACCTCTATAAGGTCACCCCTCAGCCTCTTACGCTCCAGAGAAAATAGTCCCAGTCTATTCACCCCTCCTTATATCTCAATCCATCAAGTCCTGGAAGCATCCTAGTAAATCTTTTCTGTACTCTTTCTAGTTTAATAATATCCTTTCTATAATAGGGTGACCAGAACTGTACATGTATTCCAAGTGTGGCCTTATCAATGTTCTTTTACAACTTCAACAAATTTTTATGTTTCTGTATTCAGTGTTCTAACTGATGAAACCAAGCATGCCAAATACCTTCCTCAGCACTCTGTCCATCTCTGACTCACTTTCAAGGAGCTATGAACATGTACTCCTAAATTTCTTTGTTCTGTAACTCTCCGCAATGCCCTACCATTAACTGAGTAGGTCCTACCCTGGTTCAATCTACCAAAATGCATCACCATGCATTTGTCTAAATTAAACTCCATCTGCCATTCGTCAGCCCACTGGTCCAATTGATCAAGCTCCCATTGCAATTGGAGATATCTTTCTTCACTGTCTACTGCATCACCAATCTTCTTGTCATCTGCATATTTACTAACCATGCACCCTATATTCTCATCCAAATCATTAATATAAATGACAAATAACAGTGGGCCCAACACTGATCCCTGAGGCACACTCCTGGTCACAGGCCTCCAGTTTGAAAAACAACTCTCTGCAGTCACCATTTTGTGCCCATTTAGATCCCTCATCCTGGATCCCGTGAGATTTAGCTTAATGCAACAATCATAATGTGATACCTTGTCAAATGCCTTGCTAAAGTCCATATAGACAACATCAACTGCCTTCATCTACCTTCTTGGTTACCCCTTCAAAAAACTCAATTAAATTTGTGAGACATGACTTTCCACTCAGAAAGGCATGCTGACTGTTCCTAATCGGTTCTTGAATCTCTAAATGCCTGTAGATCCTGTCTCTCAACATACCATCTAACAATTTACCCACCACTGATGTGAGCTCACTGGCCTATTGTTCCCAGCTTTTCCCTACAGCCCTTTTTAAAGAAAGGCACAATATTTGCCACTCTCCAACGTTCAAGCACTTCATCCATGACTATTGATAATTTAAATATATCAGCTAGAGGACCTGCAACTGTAAGAATCCCAGTGCATGTACTGACAAGCTTGTGGTAGACCATGGCGGAGAATCCCCGTGGCATGTTTCTCAACTAGTGCATTAAGCAAAGGGAGTTTATTAGACTGCTCCGTTTCCAAGGTAAATTCAAGTGCATGGTGGAACCCATTAAGAGATTTAATGAACTTATTGCATGCAGCTGCGGATTGAGATTTGGCAAATCTACCTTCTACGTATTAAAAGTTAGGTGGGCATCATTCATTCTCATGTTTCTCATGGAACCCAACAAAGATGGTCGTGAGAGCTGAGTCTAACAGGAATCTCATGGCAACACCATTTACTCGGGCAAATATGGTGACGTTAAAACTGAACTCAACTGTGTGTGTCCAGGTTGCCATGATATTTACAAAGACTATACAGGATTTGCGTATTGATAACAATTTGATTTATACAGACAAAGCATACTGTTTATAGAGAAGGAAAGGAGAGAATGTAGTGTTACAGTTATAGCTAGGGAGTAGAGAAAGATCAACTTAGTGCAAAGTAGGTCCATTCAAAAGTCTGATGGCGCAGGGAAGAGGCTGCTCTTGAGACAGTTGGTATGTGACTTTAGACTTTTGTGTCTCCAACAGAAGATAATGGAAGAGAAAAATGTGTCCATGCGCGTATTTAATCTTGCAAGCCTATTCGTCAATGTTCCAATACTCAAAGCCATAGATATTTTGATAAGTGTGAAGGTAAAGGGAGCAGGGTTGGGGGATAGCGAAGAGTATGGAGCAATGGGATGTCTTTGTCACAATAGATAGCATTCTTACCTCTGAGCCAGAAGGTCTGGGTTTGAATCTAATGCCTGGCTTTGTTGGCCGTGGAAGAAGCATTCATGACATGACTCAAAGGGCTGATAATCAGCTTAAGTATCCTTTCACCACATCTTCCACTATCCCCCAAAATAAAATAAGTGTGTGTATCAGAAGATCTGCTAAAGAAGAAAGTTTTGAAGGGGAAGGAAGAAGATGAGAGATTTAGAGGGAGTAGCAGTGGAAGGAATGTGAGGAGGAAGACAGTATGCATGGGGGGGAGGGAGAGGGAGGCAAAAAGTGTATGCCCAGGTCTGGTTCAATATCTGTCCAATATCTGGATTCTGTTCACATGTAGCTCGGGTGAGACTGGAAATTCCCACCTGAGGTCAACAGATTTTCATTGTAGGACACTCACCAACTCAGATTCTGTGGCGGGCAACTTGGTAGAGTTCCCGCACCTGAGTTTGTAGTCGAAGCTACATAGTCTTTTCTTCCTGTCAGTATGTTCCAGCTTTTGATCACTCTCATTGTAACCCAATAATTTCCAGCGTCTATCATTCAGAGCTATGGACCTGTGCCCTCACGCCTTGAATGGCATATAATATGGAAATATTATTTTGGAAATACTACCCCAAAGTATTTATGCAAGCATGTTGATGAGTACGCTAAAGGTAGTGTGCAGAGAGAATTGAATCTGTGGTGCAATGAATTGAGAAAATAATGGAAAACTACATTCGAAAGAGCAAAACAAGTCAAAGTTACAGATGGCTGCCTTCATGAGAATCCTTCACCATTCATTACACGAACCATTTTTAGTTGCTGAACATCCTCTATGTTTTATATCCAGAATTTTTTCTGATTTTACATCAAGTTTAAATAATCTCTCCCACATGGACGAATAAATACCAAATTAAGACTCCTAACACAAATGACACTGACATGCAATGCAATATAATGAGCCCATAGTTTTGCCTTTATGGTGCCCATTTTACAAATCAGAGTTCGGCAGAAAACTTCATATGACAAGGCCACAAATCAAAGACCTTAATGAATAGAAAAATCATAAGGACAGTGTGGACTTCTGCACCAAGGGTTTTCTAGTAAATATTGCCATTGCACAAAGCTCTGCCATGAAGCATTAATTTATAAGATTTGTTTTAACATCTGACATTTCAGTTCTTTTACTTTACAAATGGTGGCATGGTGGTACTGAGGTTAGCACTGCTGCTTCACAATGCCAGGGACCCAGGTTCAATCCCTGGCTTCGATTACTATCTTTTGGAGCCTGCACGTTCTCCCCATGTCTGCGTGGGTTTCCTCTGGGTGCTCTGGTTTCCTCCCACAGTCCAAAAGATGTGCTGGTTAGGTGTGTTGGTCATGCTAAATTCTCTCTCAATGTATCCAAACAGGTGCTGGATTTGTGGAGACCAGGGGATTTTCACAGTAACTTCATTGCAGTGTTAATGTAAACCTACTTGTGACACTGATAAACCAAATTAAGCTGTGGAAGGAATTTTAATACAACTTATCCATTAGCAATGAGGGGACTAAATGGTGAAGAGACAGGCTTTGCCAGGGCTGTTTAACACAACCTACTGCATTAGCATCCTTCTCCAAGATCCCTGAGCAATCAGAGTGAGGACATGGTGTTGATCCAAAGAATGACAGGAGACCAGGCAGGGGTCACAGTGATGAATTCTACACTGCGTCCAGAGGCCTCAGCTATCACGGGAATGTAAAGGAGACCAGAGAAGGCTTTCCTCCCTTTTGGTCTGTGACCTTTCCCAAGAGGTTTTGCTGCTGAATATTAATGACAGAAGTGGCAGGAGAATCATCATTATGAAGTGCTTTGAAAGGTTAGTCATGGCACGAAGCATTTCCAGCCTCCCACATTGCCTGGATCCATTACAGTTTGCTTACCGCCGCAATAGGCCCACAGCAGATGTCATCTCCCTAGTCCTACACTCAACCCTGAAACGCCTACATAACAAAGGCACCTATATCAGACTCCTATTCATAGTCTACAGCTCAGCCTTCAACATCATTATTCCAACAAAATGCATCTCCAAAATCCACGACCTGGGGATTGACCTCTCACTCTGTGACTGGATCTTGAATTCATAACCCACAGACCGCAGTCAGTAAGGATAAGCAAAAACACCTCCTCCATGATCATCCTCAACACCAGTGTCCCACAAGGCTGTGTTCTCAGCACTGTACTATACTCCTTATACATCTATTACTGTGCGGCCAAATTCCCTTTCAACTCAATTTTCAAGTTTGCCAATGAAACCAAGTGGGTCGGATCTCAAAGAATAGTTGTCTCTGCTCCTGGCTGCTTTCTACTCCGTCACTCGCAATCATGTCAGAGTAAATTGGAACAATTGTGCATGCGTGGCATTCGCAGCAAAAAATTTCAATTTCCTTCCAATCCTCAAGCAATATCTTTCTCTGATAATCTCCTGCACTACATCGCCTCAGACCAACAAATCTCTCAACTTGACTTACTCTCCTCACTCCCAGCGCAGTCCAAAGTTTGTTTATTTATTAGTCACAAGTAGACTTACATTAATACTGCAATGATGTTACTGTGAAAATCCCATGTTTGCTACATTTGGCACCTGTTCTGGGGACACTGAGAGAGAACTTAGCATAGCTAATCCACCTAACCAGTACATCTTTCAGACTATGGGAGAACCAGAGAACCCACGTGGACACAGAGAGAATGTACAGACTTCATACAGATAGTGACCCTAGGCTGGATTCGAACCCGGGTCCCTAGAACTGTGAGGCAGCAATGCTAATCACTATGCCACCCACTTCCTCACATTCCTGTCTGAATAGTGGACACTTATGCTTACCTTCGTCCATGCCTTGCGGTCATAAATGTCCTCCCTTCCTTGCCGCATAATCCATTCCCACACTCATTGCTCACTGCACTACCTCTTCTGGCAAGAAAACAAAGTACAGAATTCCAGGCAGGGGAAGAGAATCTAGGTTGGCCACCCAGTTATAGACACCTTGGCAGCCACTGGCAATGCATGCCCACCTAGTCCACAGAGAAGGGAATCTTTCCCCAGGAGGTGAAGATGCCAGCAATGTTTTGACATGAAAACGCAACCTTTATAAGCCACTGATGCTCAGATATTCATAACCCACATACCGCAGTCAGTAAGGATAAGCAAAAACACCTCCTCCATGATTGAGAGAGATCATCTAGTCTGCCTGTAGACTCCGTATTGGGGATTTGCTTCCTTCCAAACTTAATTCCAAGGAAAACTATATTCAAAACAATTCAGGTACACAGCAGCTCCAGAAGATGTTGTAATTATTGGTGAGACCACATCTGGAATATTGTTTTGGTCTCCTTATTTGAGGAAAGATGTGGTGACATTGAGGCAGTTCAGAGGAAGTTCACTGGAGTGATTCGGGGGTGAATGGGGTTGACGTATGAGCAGAGATTAAACAGTTTGGGCTTATACTCACTGGAGTTTAGAAGGATAAGAAGGGACCTGATTGATGTATATGAAATTTTAAAAGAGATAGATAAATAATTGTAGACCAAATGTTTCCTCTTACAGGACAATCTAGATAAAAGGTCACAGTATAGGTTGAGAGACAGTGGATTTAAAACAGAGATGAGAAGGAACTATTTCACAGAGGGTGGTGAATTTGTAGAACTTGCTGCCTGTAGTGCAGTTTGGATCATTAAATGGTTTCAAAAAGGAGATATGTATATTTCCAATTTAAAAAAAAAAGTGATAAAGAGAGATGGGGACCAGGTGGGGAGTTGAGCCAGGGAAAGATCAACCTTGATCTGTTGTTAAGACACTGCAAAGTTCTAAGGCACTGTTGCTAAGTTTGCAGATGATATAAAGATATACAGAAGGACAATAGTATTGAGAAAGCTGGAGGGTGTGGGTGGTGGGGGGATGGCTGCTGCAAAAGGACTTGGACAGGCTAGGAAAATGGACAAAGAAGTGCAGATGGAATACAATGTGGAAAAGTGTGAGGTTATGCACTTTGAAAGGAGGAATGGAGGCAAAGTCTATTTTCTAAGTGGGGAAATGCTTAGGAAATCAGAAACACAAAGAGACTTGTGACTCATGTTCAAGATTCTCTTAAGGTTAACTTGCAGGTTCAGTCAGCAGCTAGGAAGACAAATACAATGTTAGCATTTCATGTTGAGACGGCTAACCTACAAGAGCAGGGATGTACTTCTGAGGCTATATAAGGCTCTGATCAGACTCCATTTGGAGTATTGTAGTAGCTTTGGGCCCTGTATCTCAGGAAAGGTGTGCTGGTCTTGGAAAGGGTCCAGAGGAGGTTCACAAGAATGATCTCTGCAATAAAGAGCTCATCATCTGAGGAATGGTTAAAGATTCTGGGTCTGTACTTGTTGGAGTTTAGAAGATGAAGGGGAATCTTATTGAAACTTACAGGCCTGGATAGTGTGGACATGGAGAGAATGTTTCCACAAATAGGAAAAACCAGAAGGCACAACCTCAGACTAAAGGGACATTCCTTTAAAACCGAGAAGGAATTTCTTCAGCCAGAGAGTGGTGAATCTGTGGAACTCTGTACTGCAGAAGGCTGTGGAGGTCAGGTCATTAAGTGCCTTTAAGACGGAAATAGATAGGTCCTTGATTAATAAGGGGATCAGGGATAAAGTCGGAGAATGGAGGTGAGAAAAGTATCAGTTATGATTGAATGGCAGAGCAGATTCAATGGGCCGAGTGGCCTAATTCTGCTCCTATGTGTAATGATCTTATCTGATTGAGTGGCAGATCAAGCTCCTAATTCTTATGTTCCTATTAATTATAAATTTTATTTACTTATTTTTAATGTGCATGATTGAGTAAGTGGATGGTGGGATTGTTCCAAGATTTGAAATGATGCACACCAAATCATGTGATAGCACAGTTGTGAAGTTATAGTGAAACTGTAAACTGTATTATCATCAGAGAGGGTGAGCTAACAGATAATTAAAAAGTTCTTAATGACAGGGCGACAAATGATAGTCTCCACTTGTGAGCTGAACTCACTGTGAACTGCTGGGTGGTAACAAACAGGAAGAGGTCAACTTGTAGAAAGACACAGAAAAGACCATGGGAGATCAACGACTGAAACATGGATAACTTTTCTTCCAGTTTAGAAGGGGGTCATGTGATGAGAGCGCATGTTGTGAATTCAGTCACTGAGGTCAAAATGCTTGAACAGAATAGCAAGTGAGCTATCAAACGAGCTTACCGACCTCAGTGACAGAACATCTGATCTGCACTCCCATCACATTTAGTTCTGGATCAGTTGTGCAAGTTACACTTTGTATAAGTTATTGTGCTGTTCAAAGTTTTTCTTTTCAGTGCAGTAGAAATCTAACAGGGTGTTTATACGGTAATATATGAATTATAGATCCCTACAGTGCAGAAGGAAGCCATTCAGCCCATCAAGTCCATACCAACCACAATCCCACCCACGCACTATTCCTGTAACCCCAGTATTTATACTGCTAATCCCACCTCCCCATCGCTAGGGTCAAGTTAGCATAACGAATCAACCTAACCCTATGGAAAGAAATGAAAGCATCTGGCGGAAACCCACACAGATATGGGGGCAATGTGCAAAAACCGCACAGATAGTGACCCAAGCCAGGAATCGAATCCAGATCTCTGGCTCAGTGAGACAGCAGTGCTAACCACTGTGCCACCTGAGGAGTTGGCAGGAGGGAATATTCGTCTTCATGTCCATCTTTGCTTCACCAATTAAAAAATGCTGATGACTCATTCCTATGTTTAAAACTATTGGATCTGATCTTGTGCAGTGAAAGCGTAGATTTGCTTTGAATTGCTTAAAGATACATCTGCATCGCAAGGCCAAATAGGACTCAACTCTCACGTCTAACCTCATTTATTTAATTATTAACACCTGCAGCTGTAAGATCAAGTAGAAGGCAATGGCCTGGTGGTATTATCATTAGACTACGAGTCTAGAAACTCAGCTAATGTTTCAGAGACCTGGGTTCAAATCCTGCCACAAGAAATGGTGGAATTTGAATTCAATAAAAAAAGTCTGGAATTAAAAATCTACTGATAAACCATTGTTGATTGTCAGGAAAAAACCTATCTGGTTCACTAATGCCCTTTAGGGAAGGAAATCTGCCATCCTAACCTGGTCTGGTTTACATGTGGCTCCAGAACAGCAGTAATGTGGTTGACTCTCAACTGCCCTCCAACAGCAACTAGGAATGGGCAATAAATGCTAACCAGCCTGTGACATTCATGTCCCACGACTGAATTAAAAGAAAAGCAAAACTTAATTCCAAAGCTGAAATAAGTCAGCAGAGGTCAACATCCTTCACCAGGTTCCCTTTTACTTACAAGCTCTATTTAAGAGTGTTCCAAGCTCCAACTCAGCATCCAGAGTACCAGGAGACCTGACACTTTCATTTATTTACTCAGCAAAGTTTAAAATAAAGTTTTAAAGTTTATTTATTAGTGTGACTAAGACTGCAAAGAAATTCCACGTCGCCATACTCCAGCCAGCCAGCCGCCCCCCCCCCCCCCCCCCCCCACCCCACCCCCGTTCATGCGCCTAACTAATACATCTTTCAGAATGTAACAGTGGCAGAAGTTCCCCAACTGGATAAGCAATAAAGCGCTCAATCAGGGAGTTCACATTCTAAGAGGCCAACCTCAATGTCTTGTAGTCATTACACAAGCCTTTGAGATGAATTTGAAGAATGACATCGTAAAGAAGGAGAAAAATTTTAAAGTTCACAGGACACATTAAAAGAAAGACTTGCATTTATATAAGCACTTTATAGTCAATGAATTAATTTTGAAGTGCTGTCGTGTGCTGTTTTAAAGTGGAAATAAAATCAGTGTAAAATACTTGAAATCATCTTACTTTATGGATACATTTATGGATACATGATACAAAATACTGCAGGCACTGGAAATCTGAAAGAATTGAAAGTGCTGGGTAAACTTAGCAGGTTTGGCAGCATCTGTGGAGAGAGAAAAAGTGTTAATGTTTCAGATCTAAAAGAACCATCCACAGAGGATCATTTGAACTGGGGAAGGGGCAGCACAGTAGTTAGCACTGCTGTCTCACAGCACCAGGAACCTGGTTCAATTCCTGGTCTCGTGTCACTAGCTGTGCGGAGACTGCATGTTCTCTCTGTGTCTGTGTGGGTTTCCTCCGGGTGCTCCGGTTTCCTCCCACAGACTGAAAGATGTGCTGATTGGTTGCATTGGCCTGGCCAATTTCTCCCTCAGTGTACCCGAACAGGCACCGGAGTGGTGCAAGTAGGGAAGTTTTCACTGTAACTTCATTGCAGTGTTCATGTAAGCCTACTTGTGACACTAACAAATAAACATAGGATATTCCTACCATATTATTACCATAATAATCATATCCCCTTCATAATAGAGAAGGATATTTTCAGGATAAACATCGGGACATGATTCTTTACCCAAGAGTGATCAACAGGAGGCTGAAGCATCTAAACAGATTGAAACAGGCAGTAAGAGAGTTTGGAATTAATTATGAAGTAATTGGATCTTATAATGAGGTGAAACTATTTCTCTCTTTGGATGGGTGAATCAAAGCAGGAAGAATAGCGTCTGAGTTTGACAATGATCTCACAATCTGCCCTAGTGTGGGAATTGTTCCAACTCCAGGGGCAAGATCCAGTGGGATCTTCTGGTCTAGCGAATGGCAAACCCCTGCTGCGAGTTCTCCAGTGATGGAGCGTGCGAACTACGCCAGTAACTGTAGACATCGGTAGGACTGGAAGACCATACCAGCCATGAATGGTGAGCCAACCTCAGTCCTGGAAAACACATCATGGGATGGGAAAGGGGGAGGAGGCTGGAAAGTCTCAGGTATCCAATCTTTCCCTGATTCCTGCATTCCATTGTGAAAGACTACTTCATTCATTGTGCCTCATTACGAAGCTCCCTCTTGATTTTTACTTCTGATTCCCCACATGCCACACAATTTTTCCTGTCTCTCAAATAATGTCCTCCTCACACAAAGCACTCTGAAATGGTCTATACAAATACCCAGTATTATTATCACAGAACATTTATATATTTAAAGATTCTTTTCACAGCTATCACTAGTGTTTATGTCTTTCCGATACCTATAATGAAAACTAAGAACATCAGTACATATGATCAATATTTTCAGTTTATTGCTGGTCTCATACTTTGGCTTATAAATAAGAATTCAATATAAAATAGTGATTTTAAAGAGAAAGCAATCTGTATACAGGACAATCTCAATTCGAAAGTACACTTTAGCGGACAGAATGATTCCCTACAACCTTACAGGAACATTACCACTGCTTGATTTTTAATATATTAAATAAATTCTTGTCATTTATTTTACGAGCACTGTATTATGGTGAACATGAGCAGGGAAAATAACTGAGAAGCCAGGTGAACAACATTTAATAATTTTACACAAGTTGCTTTCTGGTACCTGGGATGGTAGGAAAGTTTGGAATGTGCCTGGTTTGAGGTGAACTGATTCACGTTGGTGCTGTATGGATGCTCTGAATCAATGTTGGAGTTTTCCAAAATCTATTTCCACCAAATAACTTGGGTGGAATAGCTGTGCAAACTCTGGTTTGGGGTGTCATGGTGGACAGTGGTTAGCACTGCTGCCTCACAGCACCAACAATCCAAGTTCAATTCCTGGCTTGGGTCACTCTGTGTGAAATTTGCACGTTCTCCCTGTGTCTGCGTGGATTTCCTGCAGGAGCTCTGGTTTCTCCCACAGTCCAAAGATATGCTGGTTAGATGAATTGACCACGCTAAATTGACCCTCAGTATAGCCAAACAGGTGTGGCGACTAGGGGAATTTTGCAGTAACTTCATTTCAGTATTAATGTAAGCCTGATTTGTGACCATTAACTAAATTTTACTCTATGTGGTAGACTCTCAACTGCCCTCTGAACAAGGAGAGCTAATGGTAATAAATGCTGGCCAGCCGGTGATTCCATTGTACCACAAATGAATAAAAAAAAATATTAAGTCCAAATAATAATGTCAGTATCAAAATAATGTTATTTCCGGCTTATCAAAGTTACCAATTCCAGTGTTTCATTTTATTCATGGACTATTAAAAGAAAATTGCACCCAAGATACAGAGTCAAGGTCCAGCTCTGAGATGTCTGAATCCCAACCTCTGCACTTTCTGCTTTAGTTGTGTCGCACAGCCTAATATTGTATTCTGCTAACATTTATATGGATACTGTTAATTAAGCCAGGCATCACCTGTTGAGATGGTTGCCCTTAACATAGAACACTACAGCACAAACAGGCCCTTCGGCCCACAAGTTGCGCCGATCATACCCAAGCCTATCTATAATCCTCAATCCCATTAAATCCCATGTACTCATCCAGAAGTCTCTTGAAAGGCCCCAACAAGTTCGCCTCCACCACCACCGACGGCAGCCGATTCCACTCACCCCTCTGAGTGAAATACTCTTGACATCTCCTCTGTACCTACTCCCCAGCACCTTAAACTTGTGCGCTCTTGTAGCGACCATTTCAGTCCTTATAATGAAAACTTTTAACTATCAATAATCTAAAGATGGACTTTGAAGATTTCAAGTGATGGGAGCTGTGACTATTTCCCTTGACAGCTAGCGTGATTGTGCAGCAGAGGGAGGCTTCCAACCTCAGAGTAGGGTTGGCGTCCAGGCCCTGCTCACTGTAGGGCACTCCTTTTAGATCCCTGCCTTCAGGGGTTGTGGGCCTCGGAGGACCCCAGCAAGAATATTCATCTCAGGCCATTCCCATTCAGCAAGGTTTGCCTCATGTTTATAACCAGCTGCTCATTTCTGAGGAAAGCATTCGGCATGGGCACTGGTCTACTTAACAACACAGGGCAATGTTTCACACGCTTTGTCATGTCTCTGCTACCTTCATGCACCTAGGAGAGCCCTCAGATTCATAGAATTATCCAATCCTTACTGTGCAGAAGAGGCCATCTGTGCTGAATTACTGAATGATAATATCAACTCTCTGATACAGTATCTTACCCATACCCTCTCCCCCACCCTATCCCTATAACCCAATACATTTACCATGTCTAGTCCATCTCACTGACACATCTTGGGACATTAAGACCTGTTTAGGATCTACCTAACCTGAGATATTTGGATTGAAGGAGGATACCAGATCAATGAGAGGAAACTACCTAGCACAGAGGGAATATGCAGACTCCACGCAGTCACCCAAGGCCAGACTCGAATCCAGGTCACTGGCATTGTGAGGCAGCAGCACTAATTACTGTACCACCATGCTGCAAAGAGTTGGAGCCCATGACAAACTGGAGGGTGGAGCCTAAACCCACAGGCTGGAGAGAGCTTGGGAAGTGGCCTAGACCAGGAGCATGTACCTGTGGGAGAAGGAGGGACCAGAAGTCTCATGAATCGAAAGGAGAGCAAGACTGCAGTAAATTGCTGGACCACCTGTTCAACACTCATGAGTCACTGCGTGAAGATCCTAGGCTGCGGACCAGGCAGACAGAGACCTCTGACAAGGCTTGGAGAGCTGGGAAGTTGCAGTGCAGCAGGCAGCCAGCTGCTAGAAATGTGGGCAGTTCACCTGGATAGCACCCTTGAGTTCAAGAGGTGATGACTTTTGTGTCCAAGAGACAAGGAATTTTGGTTCATGTAGTCATAGGAAGTTGGAAATAGAAACTCCACCAACTGTGTATTCAACTGAATACAGATCAAAGTTAAGCTCTACAGCATCCAGTTGGATCTGGAGCATCTAAAATGAATATCCATTATAAATAGTTCATTTCTTTATGTTTTTGTTCATGGGATGTGGGTGTCAGTGACTAGGCCAGTATTTATTGCCCATCTCTAATTGCCCTAGAGAAGATGGCAGTGAGCCCCATTTTGAGCTGCTGTAGCCCCACTGTGCTGATAGAGAGTGAGTTCCAGGCTTCTGACCCAGAGGCAGAATATATTTCCAAATCAGGATGGTGAGTGGTTGGAAGGGAGTGGCGGCAGTGGTGTTCCTATTTGCCTGCTGAACTTGTCTTGGATGCTCATGGTTGTGGGTTTGGAAGACATTGTCTAAGAAGCAGCATGGGAGCAAAGTGGTTAATACTGCTGCTTAACAGCTCCAGAGACCTGGGTTCGATTCCCAGCTTAGGTCACTGTTTGTGTGGAGTTTGCATATTCTCCTCGTATCTGCGTGCGTTTTCTCCAGATGCTCCGCTATCCTCCCACAGTCCAAAGATGTGCGGGTTAGGTTGATTGGCCATGCTAAATTGACTGTAGAGGTATAGGCTAGAGGATTAGTGGGTAAAATATGTACAGATATGGGGTTAGGGCCTGGGTAGGATGGTGGTCAGTGCAGTCTCAATGGGCCTATTTCTGTACTGTAGGATTTCTATGAAGCCTTGGTGGTTTCCTGCTGTTCGTCTTGTAGGTAGAACATATTGTTGCTACTGTGCATCTTTTCTTTTAATTCATTCATTGGATATGGCTGTCACAGCTGGCCAGCATTTATTGTCCGTCCCTAATTGCCCTTAGAGGGCAGTTGAGAGTCAACTATATTGCTGTGGCCAAATCAGGTAAGGACAGCAGATTTTCTTTCCTAAAGGACATTAGTGAACCAGATGGGTTTTTTACGACAATCAACAATGGTTTCACTGTCATCATTAGATTCTTAATTCCAGATTTGTTTTTTATTGAATTCAAATTCCACCATCTGCTATAGTGGCATTCAGACCCTGGTCCCCAGAACATTAGTTGAGTTTCTAGATTAATAGTCTAGTGATAATAAGGTACAATTTACAAAGAACTCTAGTCCTTGCTCTGTAACTCAATATGTGTCAGTCTGCTTGGGAGATTGGAACTGTGTGAATAGCAGCTATCTTTTTACCCACCAGCAATACCACAATGGCTCATACCTCCTGTCTTAAAATAGTCATCAGGCTTTGCAAGAATGACACATTTCGTATGTAGCAGAGATATCACTTGGTGTAACTCTGGGCATCACTCTCATCACTGTAGGAGAAAAGGGTAGGGTGCCCATACAGATCATCAATTGAAGTGACAAAGATGTGTGGCCTTGGAGTCACATATAGGCCAGGTCAGGTAGAACATTAAAGGACATTAGTGAACCAGATTGGTTTTACTGACAATCAACAATGGTTTCACTGTCATCAATAGATTCTTAATTCCAGATTTTTTTTTGTTGAATTCAGATTCCATCATCTGCTATGGCAGGATTTGAACCCATGTCCCAGAATATTAGCTGAGTTTCTGGCTGAATAGTATATCAATAATACCATAGACCATCAACTTTAAGGTATCTTAAACCTGCCACTGTCATGGAGAGTGGATGGATGAGGGAAAATATCTCTAATTTCAAAGACAGACATCAGTGAGTCATAGTAGTTTACAGTATGGGAACAGGCCCTTCGGCCCAACTTGTCCATGCCGCTTTTTTTTTGAACCCCTAAACTAATCCCAATTGCCCGCATATCCCTCTATATCCATTATACCCATGTAACAATCTAAATGTGTTCTAAAAGATAAAATTGTACCCACCTCTACTACTACCTCTGGCAGGTTGTTCCAGATGCTCACCACCATCTATGTGAAAAAATTGTCCCTCTGGACACTTCTATCTATCCCCTCTCACCTTAAACCTATGCCCTCCAGTTTTAGACTCCCCTGCCTTTGGGAAAAGATATTGAATATCTAGCTGATCTGTGCCCTCATTATTTTGTAGACCTCTATAAAATCACCCCTCAGCTTTCTACATTCCAGACAAAAAAGTCCCAGCAGCCTAGTAAATCTTTTCTGAATTCTTTCTAGTTTAATAATATCCTTTCTATAATAGGGTGACCAGAATTGTACACAGTATTCCAAGTGTGGCCTTACCAATGTCTTGTACAGCTTCAACAAAACCAAGCATGCTGAATGCCTTCTTCACCACTCTGTCCATCTCTGACTCCACTTTCAAGAAGCTATGAACATGTATCCCTAAATTTCTTTGTTCTGTAACTCTTCCCATCGCCCTACCATTAACTGAGTAGGTCCCGTCCTAGTTCAATCTACTAAAATGCATCACCTCGCATTTGTCTACATTAAATTCCATCTGCCATTCGTCAGCCCCCTGGCCCAATTGATCAAGATCCCATTGCAATTGGAGATCACTTTCTTCATTGTCCACTATGCCACCACTCTTAGTGTCATCTGCAAACTTACTAACCACGTCCCTTATATTCTCATCCAAATCATTAAGATAAATGACAAATAACAGTGGACACAGCACTGATCCCTAAGGCACACCGCTGGAGGAGACACAGAGGATTCAGCTCATTTTTACTCTCATTTAGAATGGGATAAACTCTAATCAGGATAGTGGCTATTGTGACCTGGTGAGCTATGGGACCAAAATTATCAAATAACCACCCAGTGTTGATTCCTCACCTCAGGATCCCATTTCATCAATCACTAAGAGCCACGCAAGGCTAAACCAGACATTCAATATAGCATCCAAGAAGATTGAGAAAAGCCACTGCAAAGATTGATGCCACACAGTGACAAAGCTAACCAGATGGACCTTCTGAATAGTGCAAATCTATTCCCCGACGTCAGGAATATAAGGGAATAAACAGGATATCAGGGATCCTGAACCCACAAAAAGTAAGTAAGCAAGGTGAGATTGGTGGCCACACTCATGTTGTTGAATTTGTAGCCAGAGAACAGCCTTTGAAAACAGGTCAGAGTTCACAGAGGAGAATTGCTCGAGGTCAAAGATTTATTGGATGATGTGAGAGCAAGCAACTGACTCAAAAGTATCATTCAACCTGAAGTGTTGACTGGATGGGGCTTGAACGGCAAGCGATGAATCCCGGAATGATCTGGAATGGCTAATCCGTTGCTGGATCCTGTTGAAATTGTCAGTACGGATGAGGAGCTGAAAAGTTCATTTGAAACAAATGCCAGATATTATAGAATTCTAGATTCTACAGTCCAGAAAGAGGCCATTTGGCCCATCAAGCCTACACCAATAATAATTCCACCAGGTTCTATCCCACATATTTATTCTGCTAACCCCCTTACACTAGGGTCAGCCAATGCACCTAACCTGCACATCTTTCAGATTGTGGGAGGAAACCGGGGCACCCACACAGACACGGGGAGAATGTGCAAACTCACATGGACAGTGATCCGAGGTCAGATTTGAACCTGAATCCTTGGTGTTGTAAGGCAGCAGTGCTAACCGCTGTGCCACTGTGCTGCCCCACCACTGTTTAGTAAACATTCCTAGAATGAAGTGCATAGTTGTTGGGATTGCTTTATAATGGATATTCACAGTTGATGCTCCAAATCCACTCAGATACCACTGAGAACTTAACCCTGATCTCTAATCAGCAGAGTTGCTGGAGCTGTTATTGCTAACTCCTCATGACCATGTGACTGAGATTGCTTTGCTATCTGGACAAAGGAGATGTTCCTCTCCTTATCACCCCTCAAACTCAGGTCCATGGAATTGTCCCATTGATAAGACGCAGCATGGGTTCATGAAGGGAAGGTCATGTTTGACTAATTTGGTCAATTGCATGTGCAGTGGACAATGGGGAATCTGTAGATGTGGTATATCTGTATTTCCAGAAGTTATTTGACAAGGACCTGCACCAAAGGTTGCTACATAAGATAAAGGTGCACAATGTTATGGGTAATGTATTAGCATGGATAGAGGATTGATTAACTAACAGAAAGCAAAGTGTGGCAGTGAATGGGTGTTTTTCTGGTTGGCAATCAGTGGCTAGTGGTGTGCCTCAGGAATCAGTGTTGGAACCACAATTGTTTACGATTTACATAGATGATTTGGAGTTGGAGACCAAGTGCAGTCAAAATTCACAGGTAACACTCAGATGAGTGGCAGAGCAAAGTGTGCAGAGGATGCTGAAAGTCTGCGAAGGGATATAGATAGTCTAAGTGAGTGGGCGAGGGTCTGGCGGATGGAGTACAATGTTGGTAAATGTGAGGTCATCCATTTTGATTGGAATAAAATGGACTATTATTTAAATGGTAAATTATTGCAGCATGTTGCTGTGCAGAAGGACCTGGGTATCCTTATGCAGGAATATCAAAGAGTTGATTTGCAGATGCAGCAGGTAATTAAGAAGGCAAGTGAACAAAGAGGTTATGTTGCAGCTGTATAAGGTGTTGGTGAGGCCACATCTGAAGTACTATGTACAGTTTTGGTCTCTTTAGTTGAGAAAGGATATACTAGCACTGGAGTAGGTGCAGAGGAGATTCACTAGGTTGATTCCAGAGTTGAGAAGATTGCCTTATGATGAGATATTGAGTAGACTGAAGCTATACTCATTGGAATCCAGAAGAATGAGGAGAGATGTTGTAGAAACATATAAGATTATGAAGGGAATAGATAAGATAGAAGCAGAGAAGCTATTTCCATTGCCAGGTGAAACTAAAACTAGGGGGCACAGCCTCAAAACAAGGAGAAGCAGATTTAGGACTGAGTTGAGGAGCAACTTCTTCATGCAAAGGGCTGTGAATCTGTGGAATTCCCTGCCCAGTGGAGCAGTTGAGGCTACCTTATTAAATGTTTTTCAGACAAGGATAGATAAATTTTTGAACAGTAAATGAATTAAGGGTTATGGTGAGTGGTCGGGTAAGTTGAGCTGAGTCCACAAAAACATCAGCCATGATCTCATTGAATAGTGGAGCAGGCTCGAGGGGTCAGATGGCCTACTCCTGCTCCTAGTTCTTATATTCTTATGTATTTATGTCTCCAGCAGCTATTCAGTGCAACCAGGAGCTGGCACAATAGTTCAAGGTTGGTGGGTCACTGCACTGAGGGAGGCAAGGCCACAATTAGGGCAAATCAAGGCCTTTAATGATGACTGGAGAGCCTGGGGTTAGTGAGTGAGCAGCTCCTGCAGACCTAGG
This sequence comes from Sphyrna mokarran, assembly GCA_024679065.1. Taxonomy (NCBI): domain Eukaryota; kingdom Metazoa; phylum Chordata; class Chondrichthyes; order Carcharhiniformes; family Carcharhinidae; genus Sphyrna; species Sphyrna mokarran. The sequence continues at coordinate 11,144,099 of JAGIQG010000019.1, forward strand.
CAGAGCTTCTGGAAAGCAACCTCATTAAATTCTCTATTCATCTTTCCTGCTTCAGGGAGAATAACATAGTCTTCACATAACTGAAGTTTCTCAGCCCTAGTGCCATGTTAGCAAATTGCTCTGCACTCTTGCCCAGGCCGTGACATCCTTCCTGGAGGGTGGTGCCTAGGTTCAAATACTATACTCCAAGTGAGGCCTAATTAGCACTTTCATTGCTGTATTCTATTCCTCGAACAATAAAGCCCTAATTTTTCCAATCTTACCAGCACCGGATTTCCGGCACGGCCTGCTTCTTGCCCATTTCCAGGATATTTAAATCTATCATATCTAAATCTTTCTATATGTTGATTCAAATATTATTAGTGAGCCCGGGTCACAATTGTCTGAACTGCCTTAACAGTCCCGTTGTTGAAGGTCCTCACTGGCAAGGTTCAATTATGGTCCCCCTCAATGGGCCATTTTAATGATGGCCTCACTGGTAGGACCAGAGGTCATTGACCCCCCACCCCCACCCCCCATGTAGTCAGGTGCGGCAGGGACAGACAGTGTTTCTTGGGCAGTGCCAGCCTGGCACATTGACAGCGTCCACTGGTCACCCTGGCCTGCCAGTCTAGCACTGCCCACAAGGCAAGGCCTGAGAGGGCAGGGCAGAAGGGGAAGAGCAGGATGGAGTTGTGCATTCTGCAACCAGGAATCGGCTGGGAGGGGAAAGCAATGCACTCTGCAATCGGTGATTGGCCGAGAGTAGGTTGGGGGGGGCAGTATCCAGTGGGGATGGGGTGCTGATTGGCCAGGGAGGCCAGCGATCAGTGTTGGAGGGAGAGCCAGGTGATATCCAGGGGTTATGGACTGACAGATCTCCCTGTCCTGTTGCATAGAACAGAGATCTGCACATGTGAGACTGTATCCTCTAGTGTGATGTGGAGATGCCTTCGCTGGACTGGGGTAAACACAGTAAAAAGTCTCACAGTAAGAAGTGTGAGCAACAAGCTTTTCATTGAGTTTAAGCTCCACCCCTCCTCCTACTGGCAGGAAACAGATTGTGCATCATTTTTTGCACAAAGTGGTATAAGATTTAATTTGTGGCCCTCACAAAAAAAATCTGAAACTCTCCTATTTTCACACACATTCAGCATTTAAAATTTTTTGTTAAGATTGGCCCCGTAACATTTTCAAATTCCTCAAATAACTGCACCACAGCAAGGGAATTTTGGGCTCTTGAAACACTAGTGTGAGAGTGGAAGAAAAGGAATATGTCAGACCCCCTGAGACCCATGTGCCAAGGGAGCAGGGACCAGCCACCAGTCACCCTTGAGAAGCTTGTGTAGAAAAAGGTCCTTGAAAATCTTTCACTAGAAAAGCAAAGTGTATATGCACACTTCAGAGGGCTAAATCACACTCTTAGTCCAGCAAAAACTTCAGAGCAACAGCTAGTTGGAGCTAGGGAGCCATTTTATGAAATAAAACAAGTCTAATGTTGTGACAGAAAGCTTGATCGCTGAGACTACCAAAACACTGATGCCAGAATGACGAATTTCTGACCATTCATCATCAGATAGAGGACAAAAACATTAACCCATTAAATTAAGTCAGCAACATGGATAAAACACCCATGAATTTTGATAAGTCCAGCTACTGGACTATGGAATGGAAAACAGCTTTGGTCAAAATCACCAGACATGAGAAGATGAGACTCATGGTGATACTAGCCAACATGGCCGTCTGAACAAAATTAAAGCCAATAGTAATTTTCAAACATGAAACCATGCCGAACATCAAGTTCCCCACCGGAACTTCTGTGCATGTCTGTGAAGAAGGTTAAATGGATGAAAATGAAATGCAAAAATAAAACCAAAATACTGTAGATAAAGAACAAAGAATAGTACAACACAGGAAACAGGCCCTTCGGCCCTCCAAACCGGCGCCGCTCATGCTTCCAACTAGATTATTTGTTTCTATCCCTCCATTCCCAGTCTGTTCATGTGACTATCCAGATTAGTCTTAACAATCCCAGTGTGTCCACCTCCCCCGCCCTGCTTGGCAGTACATTCCAGGCCCCTACCAGCCTCTGTGTAAAATACATCCCTCTGACATCAGTGTTAAACCTCGCCCTCCCCTCCCCCCCTCACCTTGAACCTGTGACCCTTTGTGTTCGTCACTTCTGACCTGGGAAAAAGCTTCCACTTTCACCCAATCTATGCCCTTCATAATTTTGTACACATCTATTAGGTCACCCCTCATGCCTTTTCAGGGAAAACAACCCAAGTCTACCCAATTTCTCCTCATAGATAAGACCCTCCATAACAGGCAACATTGTGGTAAACTGTCTCTGCATTGTCTCCAAAGCCTCCATGTCCTCCTGACAGTGAGGCGACCAGAACTGGACTCAGTATTCCAATTGAGGCCTAACCAACATTCTATATAGTTGCAACATCAAACACCAACTCTAATACTCTATGCTCCATCCTATAAAGGCAAGCATACCATATGCCTTCTTCACCGTCTTCTCCATCCGCGTTGCCACCTTCAAGGATCGGTGGACCTGCACACCCAGGTCCTTCTGTGTATTTGCCATTTATTGTAAAGCTCCCCCCTGCATTAATTCTACCAAACTGCGTCACTTCGCATTTATCTGGATTAAATTCCATCTGCCATTTCTCTGCCCAATTTTCCCAGCCTATCTGTGTTGGAATCAGAAGCAAAAGCAGAAAATGCTGTAAAATCTCAACAGGTCTAATAACACCTGTGGAGAGAGAATAGAGCCAATTTTCAAATCTGGATGACCGTTTGCCTGAGAAGATGAAGCGGTGAAACCTTTTGTTCTAGATTCCTCTTCAAATACAACCATGAGTTTAGAAGATCAAGTTATAATTGTTGTTCTTCCTACGTTAGTATATGTAGAATTAGATTAATCCATAAAGAGTTTCCCTTTGCTAAGATGCAGATTTTTGTTTTCACCTCCTGTGTCAAGAGCCCATTAATTGTCTATTTCAAGGCCAAATATCCTCCAGAACAACTTCTAAATTGGTCCAATCCTTTTTGTTCTTGTTCAAGTACCTGTTCTGTGGGTAGGTTGGAGTGGGAGTTGGTTAATTATAATGCAGCTCAATTTAATTAATCATAGAATCCTTTTGATGCAGAAGGAGGTCATTCAATCCTTCAAGTCTGCACCAACAACAATCCCACCCAGGCCCTATCTCTGTAATCCCATGTATTTACCCTGCTAATTCCCCTGACACTAAGCAGCAGTTTAGCAGGGTTAATCAACCTCATCCGCATGTCTTTGGACTATCGGAGGAAAACCAGAGCACCTGTAGGAATCTCATGTAGTTACGGATAGAACATGCAAACATCACAAGCCTGGAATTGAACCTGGCTCCCTGACGCTGTGAGACAGCAGTGCTAACCACTGTGCCACCGTGCTGCCCAGTTTAGGACAACCCAATCTTCAATCATGCTTTCCAACTGAAAATGATGCCAGTGCCCTGAATTGGTTGGACATATTTAAATGTTAGTATTAATATGATCATGTAAATTGGGTTTGAGATCCAAGATCAAATCACAGACAGCACAAAAAGTTAGGGCTTTATTAATTGATGAATACAACAGCATAATTAAAACACCCCGGACATTCTCTCTTCCACCTTCTTCCATTGGGAAAAGGATACAAAAATCTGAAGCATCATACCAACCTTCTCAAAAACAGTTTCTTCCTCGTTGCTGTCAAACTTTTGAATGGACTTACTTCGCATTAAGTTGATCCTTCTCTACAACTATGTAACACTACATTCTGCACATTCTCCATTCCTTCTCTATGAATGATATGCTTCGTCTGTATAGCGTGCAAGAAACAATACTTTTTACTGTGTACTAATACATGTGACAATAATAAATCAAATCAAAATCAAATCAAATCAAAGAAAACGAAAATGAAAGTGCTGGTTAGGCCTCAGCTGGAGTATGGTGTTAAATTCTAGGCACCACCTTTTTGGAAGGATGTCACAGCCTGGGCAGGAGTGCAGAGCAACTTACTAACATGGCACCAGGGCTGAGAGGCTTCAGTTATGTAAAGAGCTATGTTACTCCCTCTGGAGCAGAAAAAGTTAATAGAAAATTTAACAACAGTTTTTCCAAATCGTGAGTAGTTGTGAGAAGGTAAATAAAAAAAGACTGTTTTTATTGGCTCAATGTTCGGGCAACTTTTTAAGATGATTGACAAAAGAACCAGAGGCAACATCTGGAAACATTCTTTCACATGGTAAGTTGTTGTGACCTGGAGTACACTGCCTGAAAATATGCTAGAAACAGGCTCAACCATACCATTCCAAAGAGTGCTGAATAAATACTCATAAGGAACAACATATAAAGGGCTATGGGGGAAGAGCAGAAAGGTGGAATTGATTTGTTAGTTCTACCAAGCTCAACAAAGACCTGGCAGAGACACTTTGGGCAAAATGGTGGCCGTATTATTCTATGATTCACCACTTATTTCCTGCTTCAGAGTCCACATTTCAGCTCAAAGACTGTTCCTCAGCAAGATTACCATATCTGGTTAGACCACTTCAATCATAATGAGATCCTGGTTTTCATCAAAGATAATTGTGGTCTTCTGTTCTCCATCACAAACCAGCTCCCTGGACCAGTCTCCACTGCATCCTCCATTCTCATTCCCAACAGTTAGTGCAAGAGCTGTGAACTTTTTGTCACAAAGATTGGGACCATCCATCCAGATCCCTCTGTCACCTTCCAGCCTTCACCAGAACCCAACATCATCCCTGTTTTCAAATTCCCCCCTCCTCCCCATCAGTGTAAATCCACTAGGCCCACAGATTTTCATGGTCTCTGCACTCCTCTAAATCTGACCAAATTTGGAGTGATTTTAGTCACTTCATCATTGGTCTTCAGCTTTCTGCTTTCTGCTGTCTAATCCCATTCTCGCAGTCACTCCTGGTACCCTCTAATAATACTCTTCTTCAATGTTGTGATAACCCCCACAACTTGCAGAGAATCACTGATTGACCTCCCTGTAAGACTCATTGAAAACGCACTCCGTGGGGATTGGTAATTAACCAGGCGGAGCTTGTATGCTGAGCCATGTATAAAGCAGGCCCCCGAGTGGGTCGATTATTCCATTGTTCTGCTTGGGACCTGTTGTATTCACCTAGGCTTGTGATTTTTGCGTTACACAATTTTGTGCAATAAAGCACTGTTCCTTTACGCTGACTCCTGAAGTTATTATAAATAGCTAAAAGTAAAGTAAAGTTTATTTATTAGTTGCAAGTAATGCTTATATTAATACTGCAATGAAGTTACTGTGAAATTCCCCTAGTCACCACACTCAGGGTCAATGCACCTAACCTGTATAATTCCCTGCAGCAAGAATTAAGATTGTCTATTTCAGTAATCAGTTAGGACAGTGCTTTCCACTATCTGTGTTAAGAAATGTTTCCCAATCTTTCCTTTGTGATTATTTGGACCTATCCGGTTGCTTCTCAGCACCAGTGTAAGAAAAAAAACCTTTGAATTCCCAGTCCCCTTCATGTCTAAAACCCCTTATTGCCAACTACACCATAGTAAATCTGTCTTGAAGCTTTTCCATTACTTTTATATCCTTGCTATAATGAGTTACCTGTAACTGCAGACAAAATTACAATAGCAGCCTGACTATCGTCTCGTCCAAGCTCAGAATTACCTTGTGTTCGATGCCTCTGGATACAAAATGGAGGATTGTGTTTGACTTTTCTTTTAATGACCTTATCTCCTTACGCTGCCAGCTTTAATGATGCATATGTCTGCACACCAAGCTTGCTGCTCTCCCACCCTATTTAAATTGTAATCTAGAACCATTCCTTTGTCAGTTCTTAACAAATACTCTGTGAGCAACTGATAAGGCATTTATGAGTAATCAAAGCGTACGTTTGGGTCATAATAACAGATGGAGCCCTCAGGATGCCTGAACCTGGATCCAGTTGGACGCTGATCTGCAGCATGAACCTGTTTACTGACAAGGGAAAAATCCCACAGGTAGATGAAAAGCCTCACCTCTATGTCTGGAGAAGATATTTAAATTCTGCAGCCCCATTTGGAGCAGCATATTAGGAATTACATTGTGATAAGAATTTTTGTCTTAATAAGCTTTGAGTCAAGCATTAAATGAAGCTATTGTGAGCTTTTGGAATATATTACTCTACTGTTTTTTTGGATATGGCTTCTGACTTCAAATGAACAGCAAGGTTCATTCACTAAGACTTGATGTATTTTCTTGGAATTTATTCATGTTCAGCCCTGACTCAGCTGTCATATTCTCACCTCTGAGTTTGCAGGCAGTGAGTTCAAACCCCGCCCCAGACATTCGACCTTGGCACGAGATCCATTGGGCAATCTGCAATCTCTGCAACTTGTGTGGCAGATGGCACTTGAAGGATTGGGTGGATGAGTTGTTTCCAGGCTCCCTCCAACACCTCGACATCATCTCCGGTCACTCCTGAGAAAGTCATTTGATTTGTTCAAACTTTCCTCAAGGAGCCTTCTCCATTTAGCTTGGTCAAGCCACTATCTCCCAAGAGTCAGCAGGAAAGTTTGATCTCTTCGAGGATGATATGGGGGACATCCGTAAAGTGATCCCATTCTCCTTCTGGGAGCCTACCAGGTTCTGAGCAGACTAATTCCTTCGGGAATCTGGTGTCAGGCATATGAACAACATGTCCTGCCCTGCAAGCAAACAGTGGGACCTACAGTTGACTCTGGTACCCAAGAAACTAATATTTAAAAAAATCTTTGCCCCTTTGGTACCAAACATGGAGGGTGGGATTTTTTGGTTCCATTTGCCCAAAGGAAAATTCCATTTGAGGCCAACATCCTTTGCATAGTCTGTGTCCTGTCCTCTACAATTCCTGTGGCAGGTGAGACAGGAAAATTCTGTCTGGAAGCGTTTTGCACTGAATACTGTGACATTACACCTGGTCCCACAAGAGTAAACCTCCATGTCCCATAATTTAGTGGCCATTTGGGATCAAGACTTTCTGAAAGGTTGTTCGATATCCTGTTCCATTTGAAATTGGCCACAGCTCCATGCTTCAGTTTGCTGCTTCAACCAAGAAAATAAACTTCAAAATCAAAGAAAAGTTTGGGTTGTTAACTCACCCCCACCCCAAAGATAATCCCAAAGCTTCCCTCGCTGTCATGTATGGAACTGGTTAACTAATTGCCTGAATTATACATGTACTGCAACACCAACTTTGAATAAAGTTCCAGAAGTGTGGAAACATCTTCAACATCTGCACAGGATTTCAAAATAGTGAATATGCAGAAGTGAGTCTTTCAATCTCTCCACTTAAGGACTGTTAAATCAACATTACTAAATAAAAGTATCAAATAACTGAGATGTAAAGTTTATTTATTCATGTCACGGGTAGGCTTATATTAACACTACAACAAAGTTGTTGTGAAAATTCCTTAGTTGCCACATTCCAGCATCTGTTCGGGTACATGGAGAAAGAATTTAGCATGGCCAATGCATCTAACAGCACATCTTTCAGACTGTGGGAGAAAACCAGAGCACCCGGAAGAAACCCACGCAGGCACGGGAGAATGTGTGAACTGTGCAAAGACAGTGACCCAAGTTGGGAGTCGAATCCAAGTCCCTGGCGCTGTAAGATAGTGGTGCTAACCACTGTGCCACCAAGATGCAAGATAGCTGAGATTTTGAAAGCGTCAGTCATTCCTGTTCCTTTCAGTAATACAAGAAAAAGCCCCAGGACAATGAGTTGGAGGATGCACAGTAAGTGTATTCAGTGAAATGAGCCAAGTGTTGCAGGAAGTGGGCTACTTACAGGAAATACACACAAAAGCAAAATCTCAGAGTATCTTGATTTCTCAGCGTTGAAAACAGATTACATTATACCTCAGCTGTTTGTTTTAATAACTAAGAGAATTTTAACAGATCGAATCAACTTGACCTAATGTGCCTTTGTCAGGTTTCTGAGACAGAAAGCCCTTTGGTCCAATTTGCCTGTCCTTTTCCCAAAGCTGTTAAATCATTTATTTTTCTAAACCCATTATAAATTCAGCTTTCACTGCCGTTTCAGACATTCCATGTTGTTCAGGTCACTGCTGGTTTTGACAGGAGCAAGCATTTCTGTGGAGGATATATACATAACATTTGTGAATAATCACTGTTATGCATTGTTCTAAGGAGCACTAAAGATGAAAGGTATGAAATCTATTTATTTAAGTGTAATGTTGCGCTGGCTAGCTAGTAAGGAAAGCACTGGTGAAGTCACTTACTATCATACATAGTCTCCATGAGGCAATGTGCCTATTGGTGACTTTTGCCCTTGATGCCATCAAAGTACATGAGATCAAGGTGAATTTAGCTTATTTAAATGTTGCTAATGTACTTCCATTGGCAGAAAGCCAACAGAGTTGGATGCCCAAGTGACCCGTTGCCTGTCCTTTTGACAATTGCTTCTCTGCCAGACCAGAATTGAAGACACCCCCAAGCTTGGAGACATTGATACCATGATATGGTGACCGGATGTAAGTTCTATCCCAAAAAAGAGTCCACAGATGCTCGGAACAGAATATATGGGTTGGTGTATGGAAGTTGTAGCCCAATTTCTGGCACATTCCATTAGATTACTGCTGGCGTTATTCTCTGCTGCCATTCTTGTTTCGCTGATTTATCATAATGTCCTAAGCTTGGTTACCCTATCCTATGTGCCCTGGTTCTCACTATTCACCACTATCATCAACGCATCAAATTCAAACTCTTTGATCTTATTCACAATTTTTGGTCTTACTCTCCAACTTTTTAACTTTCTCTACCTTTCCTTCCTGATTCAAGACTCTTAGGTTCCGATTTTACCAGTTTCTTTCTAAGTGCTGAATCAGGGAGCAATTCAGATCCAACTTGAAAATCTGTTTTCAGGCACCCTTCCATGCGCACTCAGCCTGAAAACAAATTCGCCAATCCCATTCACATTATGGTTTAAGGTGCCCAGAACAATCAGAGCTCTGAACCGTGCATGTATAGTTAGAAAAAGATTTGAAAAAGCGCACCCATACCAGATCACTTCGAGGCCACGGAAAGTGGATAAAGTGGCCTGGGAGCGAAAAGCAGAAGTGACGGTCCCCATAGACATCACTATCCACTTTATCCACCCACCACTCCCCCAGTACCAAGATCAATCGCCCACTCCACCCCCTTCCCCCTATCAATCGCCCACAGAGTGACAGTGGAGCCCCTTGCACTCCTGTCCCCCACCACCAGAGATCCATCTGACCCCACCAGAGATCCATCCGACCCTTCCACCAAAGTTTCATCTGCCCCCCAGAGATCCATCTGCGCCCCCCCACCAGAGTCCATCTGAATCCTCCACAAAACATCCATCTGCCCCCACCAGAGATCCATTTGTCCTTCCCCCCACCAGAGATCCATCTGACTCATCCTCACCATTTCATAGAATCCTACAGTGCAGGGGGAGATCATTTGGCCCATCAAGTCTCCACTGATCATAATCCCACCCAGACTTTGTCCCCAAACACAATGCATTTACCCTAGCTAGCGCCCCTGACACTAAGGGCAATTTAGCATGGCCAGTCCACCTAACCTGCACATCTTTGGAATGTGGGAAGAGACGGAGAATCTGGAAGAAACACATGCAGACACAGAAAAAACATGCAAACTCCACTCAGACAGTGACCAAAGCCAGGAATCAAACCTGGGACCCTGGTGCTGTGAGGCAGCAGTGCTAATCACTATGCCACCATGCCACCTGCTATGCCACTGTGCTGCATACCTGATGGAAGCGCTTTCAGTCATCTTATCTTACTCTTCATCTTTAAACTCCTGCTTTGCTTTCTGAGTCTTCTGAACTTATCTCTTTGATAATTTTTTTCCATTATCCCTTTAAAACCATCCAGTTCTTCTTTATGATGCACCCATTGTGATTTGGAAATCATTATTGCAAAGTTTTTGTTGAGTATTGTTGAAAAATACATTTTGTCAAAGTTTTTCATCTTGCACTCATCAGAATAATCAGAAGAATACTAATCTTTGGGGAGAAAATAACATTATACTGTTTTCGAAGGGAGTTCAGATCTTTTGGTAAGTGGACTGATTGGTATATGCATTGCCATGGAGAATGCACCAGTTAATGCTGAGTGGAAGTTAACAGCCAAGCATAGAATCACAGAACCCTACAGTATAGAATGAGGCCATTCAGCCCTTTGAGCCTGCACCGACAACAATTCCACCCAGCCTTCATCCCCCATGATCCCATGGTGGCAATTATTTGCCTTAAGGAATCAACTAGTTACCAGCTGTCACTTATTTTGTTAGCTGAAACAATGTACGCACATGTCCTGCAAACAACAGGGCATTATGCATTTATATAAGTGTTTTCCAGTACACGCAAATACACCATATTATGTTCCTGACTGAACTTCTTAAAATCAGTTGTCAAGATTAATTTTAGTGCATTGAGGATTATTTAGTAAAAGTTGTTCAATCACAGAATCACATCTAATATTGAACACTATGTTTTGAGTTATGTAAGCAGGAGCTAGTTGGGTACAATCTGTACCTTACCTAGCACTCAACACCAGATGTTATTTTGTAATTAGACCACGTTTGTTAACAGTATGTTAAAAATTAAACAAAAGACTAAATTAAGACAGTCTAATACATTTGCATGTATTAGAAGGTACAAATATTAATACACACATCCTGTTCTTTGCAGACATAGAGGACATGTATATACATTGCACCTGTTTCACCTGAACAAGACAAGTAATTACCATTTGCTGGTTTATTCAGGGCAATGCCTTGACCAATCAGAATCAAGCTGCCTGGTTTAATTTTCAAACAAATCTTGGCAGTTAACTGTCAGCTACCATTAACTGGTGCAGCTCTATGGCAATGGCCCCACTGATCAGAGTCCATTAACCAGTCAATCAACATTCTCTTCCCATAGAGTATATGGTTATTGCTTCCTTTGATATAGACATCCCCACAATTGTCCAGATGAGTGCAAGAGAAAAGCTTTGATAAAATGCCTTTTTCAGCAATGCTAAAGTTGTTGTTACTGTCAGGTTAAATTAAATATTTTTGTTACATTCACATCTGTTCTAAATTAGACATTTTTACTTTGTATACAAACTTATCAGGAGAAATAACAAGTGGGAATTAACATATGATACATATGACACACAATGCATGTTTTCATTCTGGTCATCATTATACAATCATAGAATCCCTACAGTGCAGGAGTTGGCCATCAGCCCATTGAGTCTGCATTGACTGTCCAACAGAGAATCTCACCCAGGCCCTATCCCTGTAATCCCAAATATTTACTCCACTAATTCCTGTAACCTACACAACTTGGGACAACAGAGGGCAATTTAGCATAGCCAATCCAGTATGGCATGGTAGCCGAACGGTTAGCACTGCTACCTAACAACATCAAAGACCTGGGTTCAATTCTGGCCTTGAGTCATTGTCCATGTGGCATCTGCACATTCTCCCTATGTCTGCATGGGTTTCCTCCAGGTACTCCCACAGTTCAAAAGACATGTTGGTTAATGCATTGGCCATGCTAAACTCTCCCTCAGTGTACCCAAACAGGCACCTGGAGTGTGGAAGCTAGGGAATTTTCACAGTAATTTCATTGCAGTGTTAATGTAAGCCTACTTTTGACAATATTAAACTTCACAAGTTTAAACCTAACCTGCGTGACCTGACTCTCTGGTCTGAATCCCAGTGGGATTCTCTAGTCCCGCCGGCAGCGTACCTCCACGCGCAGGTTTTCCGCCAGTTTGGGGTGATGTCAGTGGGAATCCCCATTGACAGCAGCGGGACCTGAGAATCCCACCACCAGCAAACAATGTGCCACCTCCCACTGGTGGGAAACACGCAGCTGTGAGGCTGGAAAATCTCGCCCACGTGACTTTGGACTGTGGGAGGAAACTGAAGCACCTGGAGAAAACCCACGCAGACACAGGGAAAATATGCAAACTCTGTACAGACAGTCCCAAAGGCCAGAATCGAACTCAGGTCCCTGGCACTGTGAGGCAGCAATGCAAACCACTGTGCCACCATGCCCTTGTGTAGCAGAGATTGTCATAAATCCAAAACCCTGAAATTCAGGAAGAAGGTTGTGAGGAGTAACTTTATCTACGGCACTTGTTTGCGTTCTAGGATAGAGCTGTGACAGACAATTCAACTAGTCTACAACAGGTGTAATGTTTAGTACCAACTTTCGTGTTCTTCTCCATGTCCTCTATTTTGGATTGTCTGTTTCAATTTTCCAGTCCCTAATCAGCAGTTTATTTTGTCTTTTGTTGGCGCGGAGACTGTTGCAGTAAGCTGAGACAAGGTCGCAGATTTTGTGCAACGGGCTATTAGTGAGGGCAGTGTCTCGGTGTCTCAGAGCAGAGCAGCAGACCCTGAACGTTCCCTCATTACTCCAGTTTGTTTGGAGCTTTGGGGGTTCCGCCTCATCAAGATGCATTTATGGGCAGCTGCCAATAGATGATGAATGCGTTTGAGCTGATCTGAGTCAGTGACATCCTCTGAACGGGAGGCTCGCGGGACAATCATGGAGGGACTTACATTGGCAAGTTAACCTTGGGCTTCTTTGAGTATCAATTCCCCAAAAAAAAACACAGTCACTTAGACATTGCCAGAATAGAGTAAACTCAAACTGTCGCAACTCCTCTGAGAGAGAAGCTAGGTAGGGGAATACTTGATTCAGCAGGATCAGGGACAAGTACACTGTTTACATATTTAATTTTGTGCCTTTCTGGCAGTATAGTAGGTCAGTCACTGCATCTCTATCTTGTCCTCATTGAACAATGGTTTGCCTCACTCAGAAAGAGTATCACAAAGTGCTCGCTTCACTATTTTTATAGAATCAAGGATTACAACAGTGCAAATAGAGGCCATTCCACCCATTGAGGCTGCACTGACTACAATCCCTCGTAGGCACTATTCCAAAAATCCCTACATATTTACTCTGTTAATCCCCCTGACACTAAGGGGCAATTTAGCATAGCCAATCCACTTAACCCGCACATCTCTGTACTATGGGAAGCAACTGGAATACTCAGAGGAAACTCACACAGACAGGGACCCGAGGCACAAATTGAACCTGGGTCCCTGGCATTGTGAGGCAACAGTGCCAACGACTGTGCCACCGTGCCGCCCACCATATATATGAAATAGAAAGTCAAAATTGGATGCTCACTCTGTGATCATTTCCTGATTGTCAACATACTGAACCCTCAGCCTCTTGACTAATGATTTGATTTGATTTATTATTGTCACACATGTCTGCACATTCTCCCCATGTCTGCGTGTGTTTCCTCCAGGTGCTCTGGTTTCCTCCCACAGTCCGAATAAGTTGCTGGTTAAGTGCATTGACTCGAACAGGCACTGGAGTGTGGTAACTAGGGGAATTTCACTGTAACTTCATTGCAGTGTTAACGGAAGCCTTACTTGTGACTAATAAATAAAGTTTTAACTCTTTTTAAATCTTTATTCTGCGGATTGGTCAGGTGTATTGGCCATGCTAAATTCTCCCTCAGTGTACCCAAACAGGTGCCAAAGTATGGCGACTGGGGGATTTTCACAGTAACTTCATTGCAGCATTAATGTAAGCGTATTTGTGACAATAATAAATAAACTTTTTGGGATATAGTGAAAAGTATTGCTTCTAGCGTGCTGTACAAGCAAAGCCTAGAGTGCATGGGGAGAAGGAAAGAAAAGAGTGCAGAATGTAGTTACAGTCAAAGCTAGGGTGTAGAGAAAGATTAACTTAATATAATATAGATCCATTCAAAAGTCTGATGACAGCAGGGAAGATACTGTTTTTGAGTCGGCTGGTACATGATCTCAGACTTTTGTGTCTTTTTCCCAACTGAAGATGATGGAAGAGAGTGGGTCTTGTTTTATCATTTTGATTCTAAGCGGACTTGAAACTGGGAGTGTTTCAGATCTGACTCTTAAACACATTCTCCAGCACCTCCTAACACCCTCTGCCTGCAAAAATATCCAAATTGTGCTGCACAAGCCTATGGGCAGAACTTAATGCGCCCAAATCCTTACAGCTCCAATTGGCATCTCCAACTGCGCATCCGCAGAATGAAGATTTAAAAAGAGTTAAAACTTTATTTATTAGTCACAAGTAAGGCTTCCGTTAACACTGCAATGAAGTTACAGTGAAATTCCCCTAGTTACCACACTCCAGTGCCTGTTCAAGTCAATGCACTTAACCAGCATGTCTTCCAGACTGTCAGAGGAAACCAGAGCATCTGAAGGAAACCCAACGCAAATACAGGGAGAATTTGCAAACTCCACACAGACAATGACCCAATCCAGGAATCGAATCTGGATCACTGGCACTATGAAACAACAGTGCTAACTGCTATGCCATCATAGAAGACTGTCCCCCTCCCACATCCCTCCTGGGCCAGATAATGCCTCCCCCAGCCTCCTACAGACATTGCCCCACATCATTGCTGACTGTCATTTTCTCCCACCCACCTAGACCGATTGCAGGCCCCTTTTCCCTTTCCCCCCACCAATCTCAGACAATGGTCCACCCTTCTCCTGCCCCCCCCCACCAATCCCGGTTAAAGTGGCAACAGATTCACCCTTCCCCTCCACTGATTTCAGGCAGAGAGGCAGTGGAACTCCTTCCCTCCTCCAATACCACCCCCCTCTCCCCACCAACGATCTCAAGCAGAGAGCCATCAGACCCTCAGTACTTATCTCCTCACTAACCCACACTGATAGAATAGCCAAATTGGACTTATATGGAACATGTCTGTTTTGCGCCAATTCCGGACACGCAAACGCAGTAGCAAAGGAGAAGTGCCAGTAAAGTTGGGCAGGCAGCCGTAAGTCAAATGTCCATTATACCCATTTTGGGCGTGGTCCCAATCGTGGCTATTTTCAGGCCTTGGTAAAGGGGGAACCAGCGAGAAGACAGATGCAGATCGCACTACGCCAAGTTTTCACACCCAAAAATGGGTGCAACATGATGATAAAATTGGGCCCAGTACATCCAGGGTGCGTGAGGTTTTTGATTATGCTGGCTCCTTTTCTGAGGCAGCGAGAAGTGTAGACAGAGTCAAAAAATCTGCCTCGTACGTCTCTTTTAAACGTTGCCTCTCAGTCCTTAAACCTATGCTACCTCATAATTGACTCTTCCACCCTGGGAAAAAGCTTCGGACTATCCACTCTGTCCATACCTCTCAGAATTTTAGAGACTTGTATCGATCCTCAAGTAGTGAAACAGAGATAGAAGAACATATATGTTAGGAAATTACTGCTTGTCGGGATAAGACGGCAATAACAGTAAGAGGCTTTGGGTGGAATTTTTCCTATCCCATGCAAATCTCATCCCTTGGGTGGGATTTTCCAGACTTGGGGTAAGTGTGGCTGGAAAATCCCATCCTTTATCTCAGAAATCACAGAAACGCCACAGTATAAGAGAGAGGCCTTTCAGCCCATCAAGCCTGCACCAACCACAATTCCACCCAGGCCCTACCCTCATACCCCTACATATTTACACTCTAATCTCTCTAACCTGTGCATCTCAGGACCAAGGGGCAATTTTAGCATGGCCAATCAAACCTAACCCGCACATCTTTGGACTGTGGGAAGAAACCGGAGCACCTGGAGGAAACCCACACAGACACAAGAAGGATGTACAAACTCCACACAGACAGTGACCCAAGCCGGGAATCGAACCCAGGTCCCTGGAGCTTTGAAGCAGCAATGCTAACCACTGTGCTACCATGCCGTCCAATCTATCCGGAGCATTGAGAGTGAAACATTCATGTACTATATTCAGGACATTTTTTTAAAATAATACATGACAAGCCCAACAGGACGAGACACAATCCTGAATTGAGTCTTGAGAAATGAAGATGGGCCAGTGGCTGAAGTAACAGTGGATGCAATTCAGTTAGATTATGGAAAAGGACAGACAAATCAGGAGTAAAATTTTTAAACTGGGGGTAAGGCAAATTTATAAAAAACTGAGAAGTGATATGCCTGCAGTGGACTGGACAAGGAAACTAAAGGATAAATTAATTAGTGGTCAACTGATTTAATGAATAAGTGAGAACCTTGGGGTACAAATCAGACATTTTGCCTCCAAACATAAAATGGTACTTCCAAATCTAGACCCCTGCGGTTGTCAAGGAATTGACAGGGGAAGACTAAACAGAGAAAGAAAGCTTATGATAGTGACATAAAACTCAACACTATAGATAAGCTAGAGGAGTATAGAAAGCACAGGGATCAAGAAAATAAAGAGGCATGAAAAAAAATAGCAAACAAGATTAAGTGAAACCCAAAGACGTTTTGCCAGTAGATCAAGAGCAAAAGGATAGTTAAGGAAAAAGTGGGAAGCTATCAGAGATAAAGACATGAACTTGTGAGGAAATGCAGAAGATATGGGAAGAGTTTTAAATGAGTTTTCTTTGTCTCCACGTTCACAAAGGAAAGGGATGATGCAGATATTGTAACCCAAGAGGAGCAGTATGAAATATTGGACAAAATAATAATGAGAAAGGAAGTGTTAGAGGAGTTAGGATCCTTGGAACAGGGCCAAATGGATTGTTCCCTAGAATGTTGAAGGAGGTCAGGAAGAGAATAACAGTCATATGTAAGCCAGATCCAATAAGGAAATCCATTAAAGGCCATTGGTGAACGAATGGGCCAAATGGCCTCCTTCTGCACTGTAATCCCAACATCCTGGGTCTCTGGATTACTCATTCACTGACTACATCACTGCCTCTCCAGTGCTGCACACTACACATTTCCTGCTCACAGTTTCCAAAACTTCAAGTCAGGAAGCATGCTTTGTTTGTTTGGGCAGACTTGGCTTTGAATCCCACCATGGCAGGTGGTGAAATTTAAAATCCATTTCAAAACAATCTGGAAATGAAACTGATGACCCTGAAACTATCGTCTTAAAAACTCAGCTGCTTCACTAGTGGCCTTTAATGGATGGTCTGGCTTATATGTGACTCCAGACTCAAGAAAAATGGTTAACTCTTAACTGCTTTCTGAATACAACTAGAGATGGGCAACATCAATATCAGTCTTCACAATGGGGAATACTAGTAACATCTCAGAAAAAGCTGGAAATAGGAGGAACTCAGAAAAGTGACAATTACCAGCGGAGTGGTATGGAGCAAATTGTTGGGGCTGAGAATTCCTCAGGTCCAACTGAACTTCATTCTAGGATCTTGAAAGAAGTGGCTGGTAAGATAGTTGAAGCATTTGCCAAAAATTGCTAGATTTGGGAGAGGTTCCATTAGATTGGAAAATTGCAATATTCAAAAAGGGAGGGGACCAGAAAGCAGGAAAGCATTAGCAGACCAGTTAGTAGGTGCAAAGTTTTCCCCAACCTCCCCTTAGCCCCTACCCCCACATGACCCACGGGGCATTGCCTCCCCTTGCCCCGGACCAACCAATGGGTCTCAATGGCCTCTAGCCCTACCAGCAAGCTCATCAATTTCCAGTTGATGGGACCATATGTGATCCTTGCTAGTGAGGATTTTCACTGAAGGCAAGTGAGCCCAAACAATAGCTCCCCGGGTTCACTAATAAGATTAAAATTAGATTTATAATAGATTTCTACAATGACTTGAATCAAGCTATTGAAGTTAGCCTATTGGAATACAAACTCCCTGATTAAAGGACCAATTAATGGACCAATAAGGCAGACTTTGTATCTAACTGGGAGTGTCAGTTCCTCTGGCAGTCCTGGTGATAGATTGACAGCTGACTGAAAGCATTCTGTGTTGGAATTGTAAATAAAGGGATTCTGGTGAAGGGACTTCCGCCTCCGTGAACTTATTACAATTTCAATATTGAAATCAGTCTCACTCCCTTCCCAGGCGAGTGGTTGATCATAACAGATATCCGGGGGCAGTAAGATCACAAGAGGCAAGAAATCAACAAGAAAGTGGCGAGAAATCGGGTGCTAACCCAATCTGTCTCGAGCACGATCTTACTGGCTCGATGTGCGGGTCGAGAAGGTAAGTGTGCCCCCTCAGTGTTCAGTAACTGGTGGCAGAATGCACAGTGACAAGGTCCTTTCCACTTGGAGGGAACGGCCCCCCTTCCCCTCTCCAACTCCCCAACCCTTTCCCTGACCTTTTAGAGCCTGTCAGTGCCTTCTATCAGGATCAAGAGATCAGTTGTACTGAAGGCAATTTGTATCTAAAAATAGTAAGTAGTCTCACAATACCAGGTTAAAGTTTATTTGTTAGCATGAGCTTTCAAAGCGTTGCCCCTTCATCAGGTGAATCTGTCCAAAATAGTATAGATACCTATTAATCTGTGATGCGGCTCTCATATATATCATACTTGACTGTGATGAGAATGGATGATACCTTATTTTACAATTGTATGGTGTTGTGTTTCGTATCTGTACAGTAACTGGCTTTATTATGGCAATGGGACTTAATGTTTTACTAGATTTGTTGTAACTATATAAGCAAAGCAAAGGTGGATTATCACAAAAGTGCACCTCCTAACATAAAATATTCTTCTATGTTTATCATAGACTTGCAGCAAGTTTCTGGGGCAAAAAGCAACTTCCTTTTCAAGAAGACATAGAATTAGCGCAAACTGCAATATTACATAACTTATTTTTTGAAACGGCAAACTGATTTAAAGTTAACCACAAGAATGAGAGTGCTGGAAACACCCAGGAGGCCAGGCAACTTCTGTAAGGGGAGAAGCTGGGGGAAATTCTGATCAGAAAATTGAGGGGAAATCTGCTGTCTAGGGTTCTCACACATGTTGCAGAGATTTAACACTCACTGTCACTGATGTCAGTGCTGGGCTTCCCTGCTCACAGGCCTGGCGGACAGCCTGGGCCTCCAGTCAGCTGGGGAGCCTGTTAATGATGGCTGCAAGAATGACTATGTCCATAGAGAGGCTGAGTGGGGCTGAATCAGGGAGAGGAATGAGGGACTGATCAGAAGTAGGGCATCAAACTGGGATGGGGGCAAGAGAGGAGAGGAAGGGGATAGGGGATCAATTGGGGGAGAGGGGGAATCAATTGGAAGAGAGATGTCAATTGAAGGGATGTTGGTCAGGAAGGATGAAGGAAGTTGTGTGGCGAGGTGGATGGGAGCTGCCAATCAGATAGAGAGTGACTGGTGTGAATCCCAATGGGAAGATGCTGGAGGACTCATGGTGGAGATATTGAGATAGAGATTGGAATTGGGATGGAGACTTGGCATAGGAATTGGAATTGGGCTAGAGACCTGGGATGAGGATTGGAATTGGGATGAAACTGAGATGGGAATTGGAATTGGAATAGAGGCCTAGGATGAGGATTGGAATTGGGGTGGAAGCCTGGGATTAGGATTGGAATTGGGATGGAGGCCTGGGATGGGGATTGGAATTGGGATGGAGGCCTGGGATAGGCACTGGAATTGGCTTGGAAACCTGGGATGGGGACTGGAATTGGCATGGAAACCTGGGATGGGGACTGGAATTAGGATGGAAGCTTGGGGTGCGGAGTGGGAGTCAAAGATTGGTGAGTGATGGGGGGACCCAAGCTGAGGCTATTTTGTGTGGTAATCACAGGTCTGGTGGGCAATCAGAGGTCTTGGGTGAGAACATCAAAGCTGGGGATGGGGAGTGGGAGCAGAGCCTGTTACAGTGGAGGTCAGTGGAGCTGGGTCTAAATCAGAGGACAAAGATGGAGAGTAGGAGTTAGGGCTTGATCACAGAGGCTCCTCAGATTGGCATTTGGTTCCCGGGGGCAGATAAGAAAGCAGTTACTTGTTGAATCTGCCGCAACTTTGCCCCAGTGAAAGCTGCCATGTGAGACACCTAGGCTAGCAGTTAGTTAAAGTTAAAGAAACAGAACAACAATCTGGCTCATAGCCTCATTTCCATATTTAAAAAGCCAACCCACCTCCTTGGAACTGGTCCACCTTCTGGATTTGGAAGCTTCAGAGAGAGTGCAAAGAAGATTCACCAGAATGTTGCCTGGTCTCAAGGGCAATGGCTATGAGGAGAGATTGAATAAACTAGGATTATTTTCACTGGAAATACAGGGGTTGAGGGGAGACCTGACAGAGGTCCACAAATTATGAGAGGCATAGTCAAAGGTTTTTTCCAAAGTGGAAGTGTCAATTACAAGGGGGCTCAGGTTATAGGTGAGAGGGGGAAAGTTTAAGGGAGATGTGCAGGGGGAGATTTTTCACACAGAGAGTGTTGAGTTCCTGGAACGCGCTGTCAAAGGAGATGGTGGAAGTAGGCAAACTAGCAACATTTAAGAGGCATCTGGATGGGTACAGGAATAGGAAGAAAATAGAGGGATAATGGACTGAGTAATGTCAGAAGACTATATTTAGCTTAGTTAGGGCATTGTAATCAGGTCAGGTTTGGAGGGCCGAAAAGCTTATTCCTATGCTGTACTTTTCTTTCTTCTGGCTTTAGAACACTCCTTGGGTGGAATATCATACTCAATTCCAGACATCACACTTTAGAAATAGGTTAAAGCCTTACCGAGGATGCAGGGGAGATTTACCAGAAGATTTGGTAACACAGTGGTTAGCACTGCTGCTTCACAGCTCCAGGGACCTGGGTTCAATTCCCGGCTCAGGTCACTCTCTGTTTGGAGTTTGCACATTCTCCTTGTGTCTGCATGGGTTTCCTCCAGGTTCTCTGGTTTCCTCCCACAGTCCAAAGATGTGCGGGTTAGGTTGATTGGCCATGCTAAAATTGTCCCTTAGTATCCTGGGATGCTTAGGTTAGAGGGATTAGCGGGTAAAATATGTAGGGATATGGGACTAGAGCCTGGTTGAGATTGTGGTCCATGCAGTCTCGATGGGCTGAAGGACCTCCTTCTGCATTGTAGGGTTTCTAAGATTTGAGATTTATCAAAATCTTAGAGAACTTATGTCAAAACCCTAGAGAAGTTGGAGTTGTTCTTCAAGCTGCGAAGAAAGATGATAGAGACATGATTAACCATGAACAGTTCTGGAAGAGTAAATGAGGAAAACTGGTTCCAGATATCTGGATGACATATCTTTAGCAAACAGAACTAAGGATAATATGAGGAAACTATTTAGTTAAGAAGTGAGTTATTGTGATTGGGAATGAGCTGCTCGAAGATATGACAAAGGCTTATTCAACAGAATTTTCCAAAGAGGATTTTTGATGGGGAAATAAAGTGCGATGGGGAAATCTCAGGTGAGTGGGACTAATTGGATAAATCTAGTGGAGTCGTGACAGACACAGCAGGCCAAATTGTCTCTTGTTGCTTTCTATCATTACTATCTCTGAAGCAGAGTACCACAGGTACTTATTCAAACTTCACCAAAGTTAGACACAGCTGTGGGACTCTGACTGATCATATTTTCTGTTTGCAAGTGACTGCAGGGAGGATGAGCAAACTGGCACCGGCACAATAATCTCAGGAGGCCATTCAAGTGACAGAGTGAGGTTTGGAGAACATAGAACAGTGCAGCACAAGAACAGACCCTTCAGCCCCATGCTGAACATGACACCAAATTAAATTGATCCCTTCTGCCTGCACTTGGTCCATTTCCCTCTATTCATTGCATATTCGTGTGCTTATCTAAAAGCCCTTTAAATGCCCTTATCTGCCTGCATCACCACCCCCGGCAATATATTCCAGACACCTACCAATCCCTATGTAAAAAAAACCTGTAAGAAGTCTCACAATACCAGGATAAAGCCCAATAGGAGATTGTCATCAACTTCAGGAAGTATAAAGGAGAACATGCCCCTGTCTACGTCAACAAGGACAAAGTAGAAAGATACAAAACCTTTACATTTTTAGGTGTCCAGATCACCAACAACCGTCCTAGTACCCCTCCCCCCACCCCTGATACTATAGTTAAGAAAGACTCTACTTTCTCAGAAGACTAGGAAAACAATCACCAATTTTTATAGATGTGCTATAGAAAACATTCTTTTTGGTTATATCACAGTTTGGTATGGCTCCTGCTCTGCCCAAGACTGCAAGAAACTACAAAATGTCGTGAATGTAGTCCAATCCATCTTGCAAACCAGCCTCCCATCCATTGACTCTGTCTACACTTTCCACTGCTTTGGCAAAGCAGTCAGCATAATTAAGGAGTCCACGCATCCTGGACATTATCTCTTCCACCTTCTTCTATCAGGATAAAGATACAAAAGTCTGAAATCATTTCCCAACCAACTTAGGAACAGTTTCCTCCTGGCTGCCATTAGACTTTTGAATGGATTTACCTTGCTTTAACTTGATTTTTCTCTATCCCTGGCTTTGACTATAACACTACATTTTATATTCTTTCATTTCTTTCACTATGAACAGTATGCTTTGTCTGCATAGCGTGCAAGAAACAATACTTTTCACTGTATGTTAATACATATGACAATAATAAATCAAGTCCATTCTTGAACTGATGAACAACATGAGCTACTTGCCAATACTCTGGGGAGATCTCCAATGGCTAGCCAGGATACAAAGATCTTTGTCAACAATCTCCTCTCTTGCCTCTCTCAATAACCTGGGGTAGATCCCATCAGGGAAACTCATCCAGCTTAATACTCTTCAAAAAACCCAACACCGTTTCTTTCTTGAACTCAAAACGCCCTAGCATGTTAGCATGCTCTGCACTAATTTTATTACCCTCCATGTCCTTCTCCTTGGTGAATATCAATGCAAAGTATTCATTTAGAATCTCAAAGGGGACAAAATATTTGGGGAGATAGGCACTGTTCCTTGCAGCTAAGGTGGTAGTGGTCGTGGTCCTAGCATGAGTCACCTCCACTATTAGTTTCTCAGCTCATCATGGAATACCATCTCCTGTGCCCACGGAGACAATACCAGGTGGCTCCCGCGGAAGGGATTGACTCACTGTGCACGAGAAACCAGAAGAATCGCGCAGCTACTGAGATCGGCTATTAAACGAGCCTTTACGCACGAATGGATCTCAAACATCTGTTTGTAATTGCAGTCTGACTGGGTACAGACAGACATGCAACTACATCCGTGTCGCTTCTTGGACAGCTGCTTTAGCCATCACCGCCGGTGGAGTAGCGGCGATTCCTGAAGGCTGTGTTGCCAGCTTAGTGCAAGGATTGAGGACATCTCCTCAAGACAGAAGAGAAGCTTGGAATAGAGGGGAAAGGATCCAATTCTTTTGGTCTATTTCAGTACAAAGAACATAGATAGGAGTAAGAAAGACATCCTGGTGAGGGCGCAAGAACAGCAAGAGATTAAATTGAGAAGCAGAACCACAAAGGTAATTATCTCAAGATTACACCTGAGCCATGACAAAAATTAACACAGGGAGCTGAATGCATGGCTCAATAATCAGTGTGGGAGATTTGATTTAATTTGATTTATTATTGTCACATGTTTAGTAAATAGTGAAAAATATTGTTTTTTGCAGGCTACACATTCATCGAGAAGGAAACAAGAAAGTGCAGAGTGTAATGTTACAGTCGTAGCTGGGGTATAGAGAAAGATCAACTTTGTGCAAGGAAGGTCCATTCAAAAGTCCGACAGCAGCAGGGAAAAAGCTGTTCTTGAATCAGCTGGTGAATGACCTCAGACTTTTGTATCTTTTTACTGATGGAAGAAGGTGGAAGATAGAATGTCTGGGGTGAGTGGGGTCTTTAATTATTGGGTCTGAAACTATCGCCTAAAACTTAAATTAAGGCAATTACAAGGGTAGGAAGATAGAATTGACTAATCGGGAATAAGAATGCATGTTAAAAGAAAAGATGAAAAATAATGGCAGAAATTTAGTGAGATATTTGTCAACTCTCAACAAGACATAGTCAATTGAGAAACAATGACAGACAGGGAAGAATACTGCATCAACAGCTAACTAGGGAAGTTAAGGATGCTATCAAATTGAAAAAAAAATGAACAGTATTGCAAAAAACAATGCTAGTCCAGAAAATTGAGAAAGATCTCAAAAGCTGGCAAAAGATGACTGAAAAAATAATTAGGAAGAAGAAATTTGAGCATGAGAGAAAACTAGCAAGCAATAGAAAAATAGACAATAAAAGGTTCTCCAAGTATATAAAAAGGAAAAAAAGTAGCTAAAGTGAGCATTGGCCCCTTAAAGGATGGGACTGGGGAATTAATATTGGGAAACAAGGAAATCACAGGGACTTTGAGTACAAATATTTTAAAAGTTTATTTATTTATTAATCTTATATTAGCATTGCAAGAAGTTACTGTGAAAGCGCTGGTACAGTGGTTAACACTGCTATCTCACAGCACCAGGGACCCAGTTTTGATTCCCAGCTTGGATCACTGTCTGTGCAGAAATTGCACATTCTCCCATGTCTGTGTGGGATTCTTCCAGGTGCTGCAATTTCCTCCCGCAGTCCAAAGATGTGCAGGTTAGGTGAATTGGACATGCTAAATTCTCTCTCGGTATACCCGAATAGGTGCCAGAGTGTGGCGACTAGGGGATCTGCACAGTAACTTCATTGTAGCATTAAGTATTTTGCATGTGTCTTCACAGTAGAGGACACTAGAAATGTCCTCAGAATAACTGAAAGGGAAGGGGAAAAGGAAAGAAAGAACTTAAAATGACCACAATCTTCTAACTTCTCTTTATAATCTACTAATGGCCTCTGACTTGTAATGCAGTTGAACTCACCAGCGCGATTGGTTTGCCTGCTAACTCAGTGCAGGCATGTGTCTGATGGCTGACTGCTCCTTACGCAGGCCTCCACTTGCACTGACACTCACATTCTGGAAGCAGAGCCCTCCTAATATGGGGTTATAGAAGGTGAACATTAGGAGATCCTCCTCCTATTACCGTTCTCTCTCAGCTATTATGGGCCATCTTCTTCAAGCAGAGTAAAAGACATTCCAATTGTGTAGATGACATGTTGTAATATCTAACTGTCAGTACGCAGCCCATAATGGAAGCGATGACATGTCCAACCATCATTCAGTTGTATTAGATGGGAGGATCCTTTTTTGAACTGAATGCATTTAAGATCGTGAGTGAATAAGTGAAGGTTCAGAATATATGGGCATTCATTGCAAAGCTTGAAAGTACTTTAGACGCTTGTATGGGGCTATTGTATGTATCATATATCTTCATACACTCTGTTAGGAATGGCAATAGGTTCTCCTGTCCTGATTTAGCTGGGAATGTCATTAAACATCTTTTGGCAATGCTTCCCAATGTGCAGCAAGCTGGAGATGGGATTAACCCTCATTAGTCTCTTGTTCATTCTGGACAGGCTGCCTTTTGGAAAGATCGGTTGCAGACACTGAGGGGCAGTACGCACACCAACACCACCATTACACAGTGGAGGAGCAGCTCCTTGGATCCACATGGTGTCTTCCCCTGTTCAAGCCGTGGGGTAGAAATGGGCCTGAAGAGGAACTGTTCATGGAAAGTTCACCCCATCTGATAGACTCAAGGTCATTGTGCCTTGAGCTGAAACACTTTCCAGGAGGCAGGACAGGGATACCCACCTGCATCTGTGTGTAGCCAACTCAGATAAGTAAACCTCATTGCAGACTAAATCAATTGACAGACTGAGGATGGGATGATAGTGCAGCAGGGTCAGCATTTGTAATGCTGCAGTTTCAGAGACTTCATTAGTGAACAAAAATGGACTTTTTCATGATGTTCAAGACCAGCAACGTGTTCTTGGCTGGTTCTAAAATACCTCTGCCTTGGAGAACTCTTCTCTCTGGGGTGAAATTCCCCACCCTGAGTTCCAGTTGTTCACTTGGCCAGGTGATCCTTACTCTGCTGTGTTGCTTTGAAAAGGACAATCAGTGCAGTGCCCCAGGCAGGCTTTGAGGCCTCCCAAAACTTGCTTTGCTTTTGCTGCAGCCATCTCCTCCACAACTGTGTCTCAGTCGCTGAGATCCCTTTTCTTCAGTTAAAACTTTTAAAAGTTGCAAATGAAGGCTGCCAGTCTCTCCCTCTCTCTTTGTCTCTCACTCTCTCTCTTCAATATCTCTCTCACTCTCTTATCTTTGTTGCAATCTCCTGCTGCTGCTTCTAGAAGGTCTCACACTGACCCTCGTTCCTTGAGAGAAAATCTGCTTTCCGTAATCTCCTCTAGCCACCAATTGACTACTTTGGGTGAAATCACTGCCAAGTAACCCTTTCCCCATATTGTACAGGATCACAACCCTCATTTGACTCTGACGCCGAGGTCCTGACCCAAAACTCAAAGTTCTGGTCTAGTTGAGTGAGCCACTGGCCCCTTTTGGGCCCCCATGGATGTCTTAGCCATTTTGAAACGGAAATTACAGGCCATTTGTCTCGATAATGATTATATTTCCCAGAACAATAACATTTTAACCGGACAATTGGGAGAACATTCCTGCCCCTCCCGATTCCACATGAACATTTTAAAAATATTTTCTGAAATACATCTTTTGTTGGAGGCTACAGCTTAGGTAGGGGTGTAGAATCTGTATAGAACAGGTTAATTTGGTTTGTAAATTTGGAACTGTTCACCAGAAGATTCACCATGTTAATTCCTGGGATGGGAGGGTTGTCCAGTCAATAGAGACTAAATAGTCTGGGCCTATATTCCTTGGAGTTTAGAAGGGTGAGGGCTGAGCCTATTCAAATATTTCAGATCCTGACGGTATCAGGGTAGACGGTGAGATGTTTTCACTATGGGAGAGTCTCAAACAAGGAGACATAGTTACAAGATAAAAGGCCAGTCATTTACAACTGAGGGTGCGTAAAAATATTTTCGCACGGAGACTGGTGAATCTCTGAAATTCTCTGCCCCAGAGCGTAGTGGAAGCTGGATCATTAGAAGTATTCAAAGTGAGGTGGATAAATATTTGATGGATCGAGGAATAGAAAGCTATGGGGAAATGGCACAGAAAAAGAGCTGAGGTCAGTATAGATCAGCCATGATCATACTGAATGGTGGGGTAGGCTTGAAGGGCCTGCTGACCATCTCCTGCTTCTATTACTTGTGTCCTGAGTAAATAGTAGACCCAGCATTAGGATATCAGCTGGTGGAGCCTGTCCTGTGTTCCAAAGACTTTCAGAAGTCTGGCACCATCCTGCAAATCTTTTCAGCCATCCAAACTGATGGGACTAACGGGGTAGAATTCCACATTGGACTCTCTCTCCTGGCCAAGGTTCATTATCATGCTGTTATCAGGCATTTCAGAGACATAAGAAATAGGAGCAGGAGCACGCCATCTAGCCCTTCGAGCCTGTTCCGCCATTCAATAGGATCATGACTGGTCTGATCAGTTCTACTTTCCCGCCCTCTCCCCATAACCCTTAATTCACGTCTGTCAGAAATCTATCTACCCGCGACTTAAAAATAAGAACATAAGAAATAGGAGCAGGAGTAGGCCTTCGAGTCTGCTCCACTATTCAATAGGAATGAGCAAATCAGAAAAGAGCATTTCACCAGTCAGCTGGAGGTCTAACTGTTCCAGTCAATGGTGCTCTGCTGAGGCTAGAGAGGAATGGGGCGAGGAAGTGAGGGAGGATACGGGAAAGGGTCAGGGACTTCACAGCACCTCATTGTTATCAGGCCAGGAGAAACGCTCATAGTTTTTTGGATTATAACCATGATTATAAAGGTTCAATTTCTCCGCAGCAATCTCTTTGACCTAATGCAGGGAGGAGAGAAAGCCTCCAGGCATCACGGCTGAAGGGATGTTACGGTCCCACCCGGAGGTTTCTTTTGTTGGACTTTCACCCGTACAGATTCTATAGCAGCTGAGGTGGTAGAGTTCTGGCCACTGGGTCACGGGCCGGTCATGGGTCAGCAAAACGTCCATTGATTTTGGACGGGCATTTCCTATCCCGTAGTGGGGCCTGAAAATTCCAACCATGGATTCATAACTGGACATGGAACATGAGCTCTCTCCACGGAGGCAGCCAGACCCCCTGAATATTCCCAGCATTTGCTGTATTATTCCATCCGGCGCAATTAGCTCAAAGTTGTTACTCACTGCAAATATAATTCAAGGCACAGGTAAAATTACATCTGAAGAGGTAAACCATTTGATTAGCTACAGTTCAAAAGATGAAGAGATTCACAGCCCAGACAATGCATCAGCCTCGTGAAAACTGCCAAATGAAGTCATTTCAAATTATCATCACGTGGAATTGGTCAGGTAGATGTGAGATGGAAAATGAAACAGCAGACCTGAGATCTCGCTGCTTCTCCAGTCCACGGAGACCTGTTTGAGGTGTACATTATCCCCTGTATTTTTGTTCTCAATGTTACATTCGCAGACAGTTATGTCCAATTTCCAATGCTCTCTCTAAATAGGGCAGCGAAAGTTGGTACTAACTTATAAATATTAAAATGCAGCAGAATAACGTTAATTAATCCCCATCCGCAGTCGGCAACGTGTCATAATTCTGTCCTCATAACTTGGACCTGTACTTGAGTCCGACCCAGAATAATAGAATGAATGAATTTTTGCAACGTTGAAGGCAGGCGATCAGACATGAACCGAATATGGGCATGTTCGCCACTGCTCCAGCGCAGCGTAAGGTCCTCCACATAAAGCTGGACCGAATTCAATGCTTGTTGGCCATTTTATTCAGGGAGAAGCAAGGGAATACATTTCAAACTGTCACAATGGTTCAGTGATAGTGTCCCCCATCCACCCAACCAACTTCGATCAGGGCACAGGGGACTTAGGCAGATGCTAAGGGAGCGTCCCTTGAAGTAAAAACGGGCTCCTAAAACTGGGAAAGTGCTTCAGTTGCCAGGACTGACGACTGCAGAAGCTACACTGCAGAACCCTTCATAAGTAAATAAAGTTCATCTGCAAAATCAATGAACTGTACATGACGCATTTTAAATTAAAGTATCATCCTCTTTAATTAATGCTGATATATGAAAAGTACATGTAAGCCTCTTGACAGAAAGTCCTTGTGTAGTTCATGTTTATTCTTCCAGATCTTTGCAAATCAAATTGCTAATTAAATAAGTACACCAGTGAATGGCTATGTCTTTTAAGTGAATTAAAATGAAGTATTTCATTACCAAAGTCAGTCCCTTTCAAGCCCACTTACGGCTGCAATTTTTTTTTGCTATTTCTCTTTAACAGGAGATGTAAAGCAGACCTAAACATTTATATTGCATATGATAGTTAAGTCAAATGTTGAAAAAGAAATGCCACCCACACTGGTGATGTGAATATATCTCCCCTTCAACTAAACTATTTCCTTCTCAAACCAGACGATCATAGGCATTTGAATGCTTTTTCTTTAAAAAAAAGTATCAAAAAATATTGTGGTGTGCCTCTAATATAATGACTACTCGGAAAGCCAGAAGACAAGGCCAGAAAATTAAAATGATTTTTGCATGCAATGGGCAGCTACAAGGATTTTATTTAAAGGAACTGGCACACTTAAATGAGATTTTTGTAAACTCAAAAGTGCATTAAAAAGAAAGGCACAGGCTCAGATTTTTGCCACGATGCAAGGCCTCTTCATCATGTTGAACATGGTGGGCAAGCCTTAGTGAACTTCCCCTGAGCAGTTTCTAATTTAATTTTACTTTTTCAAATAAGGAAATCAAAACTGTACACAGTGCTCTAATGATCTCACAAAGACCCCATCAAAGAACTGTCCAAGCTGCAAAAGGACCATCCAAGATGTCAAAGAACTTCTAAAGCTGTCAAAGAACTGCCAAATGATACTGGGTAAGTTGGCATGGAGGTAGTAAGGGAAAAGGGTTATTGGCAAGGGATATGCATGACCATGTATTGGCCCTGCTGTTAAAGGGGCTATAAAGAGCCATGGGGAAATGGATGCTTATAGGGTATGAGGGCTAAAGGGGAAGAGTAACGGATCATGGATCAGCCTAAAGGTGTATGAGGGATCATTGGAACATAGGCAGAGGGATACAGGTAGGCGTAGGGCGTATGAAGAATAATTGAAATTAGGATGGCCTAGGTTGGCATGGAAAGGACATGAGAAGTATATTGGAAAGGTGAAGGCAGGAGGGCTATTATTATTTCAATCTTCTTTTCATTTATTTGATTTGATTTGATATATTATTGTCACATGTTTTAAAATACAGTAAAAAGTATTGTTTCTTGCGCCCTATACAAAGCATACAATTCATAAGGAAGGGAAGGAGAGAGTGCAGAATGTAGTGTTACAGTCATAACCAGAATGAGAGAAAGATCAACTTGATGTGAAGTAAGTCCATTCAAAAGCTTGATGGTAGCAGGGAAGATGTCGTTCTTGAGACGGTTGGTACATGTCCTCAGACTTTTGTATCTTCCTCCCAACAGAAGAAGGCAGAAGAGAGCATGTCCAGGGTGCATGGGGTCCTTACTTATTTCCGAGGCAGCAAGAAGTGTAGAAGAATCCAGTGGATGGGATGCTGATTTGAGTGATGGATTGGGCTTTGTTCACAACGCTTTGCAGTTTCTTGTGGTCTTGGGTAGAGCAGGAGCCAAATTAAGCTGTGATACAACCATATACAGATATAGAAAGAATGCTTTCTATGATGCAAGTGTAAAAATTGGTGAGAGTTGTAGTGAACATACTAAATTTCCTGAGCCTCCTGAGAAAGTAGATGGATTGGTGGGCTTTTTTAACTATATGTCAGCATGGGGGGACCAGAACAAGTTGTTGGTAATTTGGGCATCTAAAAGCTTGAAACTTCAATGAAGTGCTGGAGCAGAGTGGCAGGCTTTCTGACCCGCCTGCCTCCACACTCATTCTTGGGGCTGTGGGCCCACCTCCTAACCCAGCCAGTCTTCCTGGAATGAATATCAAAACTGTGGGCAGGCATTTTTAAAGGTCAGGTTTGCAGCAGCAAGAACTCTCCCACCTCTGCGCACTCCTCCAGGGAGAAAACATCTGGAGTAATGCGCTCAAATAGCACAATTCAGGACATTCCACAACCAATAAAGTACTTTCACTGTTTCATTGTTGTAATGTAGATAGACAATTTCTGCACAGTAAGATCCCACTGATATCAATGTGATTGATATTGATCAGATTCAACCCATCAGTCTTCACTGGCTCTCTCAGAGAGCACTATACCTATTTGCACTACCCTGTCTTATCCCCATGACCTTCCACATTTTGGACAGGGCAGCACAGTGACACAGTGGTTAGCACTGCTGCTTCATAGTTCTAAGCACCCGAGTTCAATTCCTAGTTTGGCTCACTGTCTGTGTGGAGTTTGCACATTCTCCCCGTGTCTACGTGGGTTTCCTCTGGATGCTCCGATTTCCTCCCACAGTCCAAAAGATGTGCTGGTTAGATGGATTGCCTATGCTAAATTGTCCCTCAGCGTACCTGAACAGGTACCGGTGTGTGGCGAGTAGGGGATTTTCACAGCAGCTTCAATGCAATGTTAATATAAGTTTATCTATGACACTAATAAATAAACTTTAAACAATCCAATTCCCCTTTGAAATCTCAATCAAATCTGCCTCCTCAGCTTCTCTGGAAGTTCATTCCATACTCCAGCCAAGCTCTGGGTGAAAAATACTTTTCCTCAGATCAATTTTACTCCTTTTGCCAATTATTTTGAACCTGGGCCCTCTAGTTCTTGATGTTCTCTTGAGAGAAAATAATTTCTCAGTATTGACTCTGTCCATATCCCTCAGGATCCTGAAAATCTCTATCATGTCTCCTCTCTTTTCTCCAAATACTTTTTTTATTCATTCGTGGGACATGTGCATCGCTGGCTGGCCAACATTTATAGTACATTCCTAGTCGCCTGAGGGAAGTTGAGAGTCAACCACTTTGCTGTGGCTCTGGAGTCACATGTAGGCAGGACCAGATAAGGACAGCAGATTTCCTTCCCTAAAGAACACTAGTCAACCAGAAGGCTTTTTCTGACACTCAACAATGGTTTCATAGTCATCAGTAAATTCTTAATTCCAGATAATTTTTTATTGAATTTTAATTCAACCAGTTGCTGTGGTGGGATTCGAACTTGGGTCCCTAGAACACTAGCTGAGTTTCTGGGTTAATAGTCTAGTGATAATACCAGCAGGCTTCCCTGCTTCAACCTCTCCAAGTGTAGCTCTGTTTCCCTGGAGTCATTCTTGTGAATCTCCTCTGTACTCTCTCCAATGCCTTTACATCCTTCCTCAAGTATGATGCCTGGTACTCCACATGAGGCTTAACGTGGTTTATACAAGTTCAACATGACTCCCGGTCAAATTATTTTTTAAAAGTCAATGTATTATTTGTGGGGAATCGATGAATTCCCATAACATGGGCTTTATATAGACCCTTTAATATAGACAACACTCCAAGGCGTTCATAGAGAAGAAAATGGAAAACAGAGAATGGGAGTGAATTCTTGAAGGGTGAGACAAGGAGAGATCACCAAAGGTTCAGTGAGAAACATAGATATTACAAAGGTGTTTAATGGTGGGGAGAAAAAAAAGGAGAGACTATTGGCGTTTAGAAAAGAATCTCAAGGGAACTAGCCCCAGAATAAGAGTGGGAGAGAGGTTTGCTGGAGTTGGAGGTTGTTTAAAGTTTTTATTTATTCGTGTCACAATTAGGCTTACGTTAACACTTCAATGAAGTTACTACGAAAATCCCCTAGTTGCCGCAGTCTGATGCCTGTTTGGGTACACTGAGGGAGAATTTAGCACCTACCCAGCGCGTCTTTCGGATTGTGGGAGGAAACCAGGGCACTTGGAGGAAATCCCATACAGACATGGGGAGAAGGTGCAAACTCCACACAGTGAACCAAGCCAGGGATTGAACCCGGGTTCCTGGCACTGTGGGTTTGGGTTTGAAGAGGTCACAGAAATAAAGTGAAGCAAGATCTTAAAAGTGATTTGAAAACAAGAATTTAAAACTTGAGTTGTAATATAAAATCAAAGTGTTTTTCTGTGGAATAATGGGTTAATGGATATGAAAATGAGATGGTTATGTGTATTATGATGAAAAGGTAACATCAGAATCATTAGCTCGTGACTAAGAAGTCTGTGCAAGAAAGGGATACAATTACCTAATAGCTTAGAATGTCCTCTCATATAAGTAAACAAGCTTTTGATGAAACTTACTGGAATACCATAAGAATACCAATGTCAGATGAACCAGTCATGGCTCTTTTCTCAGGCAGTATAGCATTGTTGTACCCCCTGTTTGCAATCAACCTGATGAGTCCAAGATGAAAGCTTCAGCAAGACGTTTCTTCTCAGCAGTATTCAAATTCTGTTCTACTAAATGTCTAAACTATAAACCTACCGCAGTTGTGAAATCTTCCCAATCCAGAACAGTCCTCAACTTACCCACAGAGAGTCCAAAATGGAAACTACTCGTCCTCATTGTGTGTGCAAGGATTGAGAAGAGTTGGGTGCCTAAGGTCACAGCGAGTTTCTGTATATCCAACGTAGGGGCTTATACAAAATAACATGGAGAGGGTAACTAAACATATTTGTAAAACTACAACATCGTGGCATTCAGCAAGGATAGAGTTAAGGTACAATTGTTTTCTAAAAGAATAACCCAGAGAGTCAAGCAGCTGTTAACACTATTGTTTTTTTTATGCTCGAAGATAGAAATTAGATGTGTTTCATATTTTATGATATAGAAAAGATAATGAAACAGAAGAGGAGAATTGAAGAGGAAATCGCATATCTCTATTTCTGATGTACTGTGAAGATTAATTTTTGCTTCCATTGTATGACACTGTTGGGCCTTCAAGGGACTATGTGGCATGTGTACCAGATGAAAAGGTTCGGTGCTAGGTGGTGTACAAGCTCCACCAAAATAAATTCCTGTCAAAAATTAGGGGGAGCAAGTTTCTTGGTGGTGCATTTGACACAAAGCAAGAACTGACCTCTATACTGCACAAGAACAAACATTTACTGCGTTTGCACCAAATCTTCATCACTGCAAACCTTCTGGTGCCTCCAGAATAGAGGGGAAAAGGAGACGCTAACAGCAGAATGATGAATACTGTTTTCTTAACCCAGCCTAGCTCTTGTCAGCCACCTGCGACTCCATCATGCCACATGTCGGAGGCAGCTCATTAACTTACTGCTCGCTTCCCAGGAGTGTTTTCCTTTTGCTTTCTTTCACCTTGGGCGTGTGCAAGTCTACTAGTTCAACAGTTAGCTACCCTGGCAAGCTGAGTAGCTCTTTCTTTCAGAACACAGCATGCTTAAAGGCAAGCCTCCCCGCTAAGGCTCAGAAATCTCACTTAAATGCGTTAGGCATCCAATTTTAGTCTGATAGTGTGTCAATTAACGTGCTTTGCTCCCTCCACCCACCACCCCCCAAAAAAAGAGAAAATCTATCCTGGGGTAATTGGTGCAAAAGAAATTACCCAGAGTCCATCAGCATACATAGTTAAAAAGTGAAACAAGCAGAAGATAAATGAAGCAGAAAAAATCGGCACTTATTTGATTTTAATCTTGCCACTTTGCAAGCATTTAAATTGCCTTAATCATGTGGCTGGCTTCCAGCCTTGCTGGTAATCTGTTATCAAATTTGAAACTAGATTTTTTAAATGTCAGCGTGGGCTGCGATTTGAAGTCTATTAACAGTTATGAGCCTGCCTCCCAAAGTTCTATAATCTATGTGCTAATGACCTATCCCAGAGCCTGGTGAATATTACTTTATTAGAACTGTATATTGGTAGATCTTATGGAAGGCAGTGTTCAATTTTTAACAAACACACAGAAAAGAATATAATGTCTACAGTCCCAGCAAAGGAACTTCATTTTTTTTAGGCAATAACCTGACTGCGGAATAACCTTGATAAATGTAATTGAATTTTTTTTCTCTGATAAGATTAACTAGTGGTAATTGTGAACAGCGAGCTTTGCCTCCAATACAAATGAGGTGTACGACAAGCTGAAAGTAATTTTTAGATAAAAATGAAATAGTATTTCAGACCTTACATTGTGCAGCCCCTGTATCCCAACTCTTCAATGCTCTGATTATCATTCCATCTTTTCATTGCACCTAATTGTGTGGGGCCTGGTTAAAATGAGATCAACACATGTAACCCCAAAAGGCTTAATTAAAGGAGGGCCTAAATGCCAGAGAAACTAAGGTGCGCTTGCAAGCTCTTGAAAAACATAGCATGAAATCCAACCTGCAGAAAGCTTTCCAAAAACATCATGGCCAATGTCCCTACTGATATTAACTTCATAGGCTCCTGTCAAATGTATAATATATATACTTTCTCTGAAAGAGAAATATAAAGCCCTAGATTAGCAGTGCAGTATATTTGGTTAATTTGATCTGCAGCCTCATTTGCATTCAAGGATATAATTCTTCCCAATAGGTTGGCACGTGAACAAAGAATTTTAAGTCAGATTAGCGAATAATTTAAGCCGTTAAATAACCCTGTTTGGCGAAGTCTGACCAAGTATCTATTTGAGAAAAAAAACAAATCAATATTAGCTGCTAATGCAGCTGAGTGTCTTTTTTTTTAAATAGTACAATATTGTTTCATATTAAACCTACACGCGGGCATTGTAGATTCTAACAGATAGGAAGCTGATTAAATCTGTCTTTTGTGTCACTTGTAACCCAGTCTGTCTCCACACTAATTCCACTAACAGGCGGCAGTGCTATCGACACAAAGCGCTGCAGTTTTCAAAGCCTGGATGGAGCTGAACCTTTGTGTTGCAGCCTCACCTCAGACACAAATGACCATCTGAAGTCCAGACAGCAGAAATGCCGATACAGTGTTTTTGACCTTGGCTGCAAGCAAGAATTTTCAGGAGGACTTACTTGCGCCATTCCTTGTTAGAAAAATAAACACCTTGGGTTAGCCTCTGTAGAAACAGTCTTGGCAACCTTCGGTTTCTCAGCACCCAACATTACAGAAATCAAGAAAAAAACATCAACCTTCAGCCCTCTTTTCAAAACAAATGGTGTACAGCTCATGTACGTAAAGTATCTTTATTCTGTGAGATTTAAATCTTGTATAACAATACTATTGCTCAATACTTTATGAGTTCCACAATATTAAATAAAATATTAAACACTCAATTTATTGGTTCTCATTCCTATATTGCTTAGCTCAGACCCAGTTCTGTTTTGCATTTTTATTTTAGTTGGTCAATCATTACTCTGATCTTGTTGAATAATTTTGTAAAAGAATTTTCGACCACTAGGCTGAGTGAGTATTAGCATCCTACGATTTTTGCAACTTCAGCTCCCACTATCTTCCTCTTCAAGTATCACGGAAAAGGCAAGAGGAAGGGAAGCGAGCTAAAAGTAAGTCATTTTGGAGCCATTGGCCGGGATTATCCCAAAAAAAATTCAACGTTTCCAACATGTGGGAAAACGGGAGCAACTCCCGCCAGTCTGAGGCTCCCAGCCCTAACCCCAGGATCTGTCAAGACCTCCCAGTCTTCAAACTTACTGCAAAAATAAAATCTGTTTAAGATAGCTCACTCCAAGGGCACGTCAAGAAAATTTGGAGTCCCTTACGGAAAGGGATGAGAATCATTTATTTCCTTGTTACCAATCTGCCACACAATGAGATAACATCAGCTAAAATATTCAGCAGAAGCTATTCCTGTGTTTTCTCTTCAAGACAGTTACCTATTTAACTCC